>PVKN010005156.1:6698-31663 GCA_004027915.1 Capromys pilorides
CGGCGAGATGGTTCAGTGGTCTAAAGCGCCTGCTTAGGAGGGCTCAGGCAACTGCGGGGACTGCAGTTCGATCCCCGGCACCACATGCTGCGCCAGCGCCACCACCAGGGCAGGCTGAGCCAGCCACAAAATGAATAAATAAAGAAACAAACAAACACAACAAGCAAACAAATAAATAAATAAATAAAATTAAAAAAAACAAAAACAAAACAGGGGCTGGGGAGATAGCTCCATGGCACAAGTGCTTGCCTGGCAAGTGCGGGGTCATGAGTTCGAACCCCAGTCTCTCAAAAAAATAAAATAAAAAGATAAGAAATCCTTAAAAAACAAAGCAAACAACAAAAACCCAAAGCAGAGGACCCAGTTCCTGTGCACACCCCCTGCCCTGTCTCTATGTTGTTTTCTCCCAAGTGCTTAGGTCATTGCCATCTTGAATGTTTGCTGTTTAGCTTCGCGCTGGCCTTCCCTGACCAGTGTGGACACTCCCCTGGGCCCACTGCTGTGGCCCTGTGGAGGTGACACACCTGGGGTCGTGTGGCATGCTTGGGCACTCGGGTTTATCCATCCAGGAAGCAGCACCTTGGCTTCGCTGGCAGAGCACTCTTGCTCTGACATTTACCTCTTGAGGCTTTGCTGAGTTGAATTGTCACCCTGGCATTGCTTCCCGCCCACTCTGCGTGTGATGTCTGCACGCTCAGCGTCCGCTGACACCCGCCCTCTGCTCTGTTTGGCTGCGTGTGTTAACCTCGGTGCTGTAGCCCTGGGGCGGGGGTGGGGGTGGGGCTAAGGTGTTAGGCATCTGGCGTGTGCGCTGGCGTTTCGATGGAACCAGGGATGTGAATTTTGGCTGTGCCACCTGCTTTTCCTACTATTGGTCGCATATGGTTTTTGTTGTCTCTGAGCCTCTTCAGGTGTGGTGGTGCACACCTGTAATCCCAGCACCCTGGAGGCTGAGGCAGGAAGATCTGAACTGCAGATTCAAGGCCAGCCTGGGCTGCAAAGTGCGCTCCCAGCCAGCCTGAAGCGCATAGTGGGACTGTCTCAAGCCCTCACTTTCCAAAAAGAAGTTGTGTACGGTCCCTTCTTCCTGGGGTGGAAAGAAGTTACCAAGTGTAACTCACACTCAAGAGGGAACAAACTGGGCTCTACTTCTTGAAAGGACTGTCCAAGAATTCGTGGGCATGCGTTGTAAATGTCATCCGAACACGTATGCCGTATGGAAGCTGCGTTCTTCTTTGGAGCTGGTCCACGTGCCTAGCCGTCCTAGCGCCTGTCTGAATCCCCTTTCCCTCTTTTTTCTTATTCTTACCCCCGTGTCTTGGTCCCTTCCCATTTGAGAGATACCTGTCTCCCTACTTCCTAATAGCTATCATTTCTTTTGCTCTTTATTAATAATTAGGGTTTCTCATGGAAGAGAAACCAGGGGAATATTTAAATTTGGACTTGATTTATTTCACTTAGCATTATGGTCTCAACGTACTTCCGTTTTCCTACTGATGACTCAGGTTTATGCTTTTTTGCGACAGAGTAGTACTCCACGGCGTGTAAATACATTTTCCTTACCTACTCATACATTGGTGGACATAGAGACTGCTTCCAAGATTTAGATACTGAGTTGTGGTGCTGCAAACATGGGATGCATGGATCCCTGTCATATGGCTTTAACTCCTTTGGAAAGATGCCTAGGTGGTGGACAACAAAAATGGAGTTTCTAGCTTTAGTTTTTTGAAGAGTTTCCATACTGATCGCTAGAGCGGTTGTACTGGTTTACAGTCCCGTCAGCAAGGTTGAAGGGCTTCTTGGACACGCAAATGTTAGTGCTCACAGCGGGCACAGTTCTTTGTGTGTTCTTGGGCATGCAAGATGCGCTCCACTCTCTTTACCAGCTGGGTTCAAGAAGGGTGGTCTCAAGCCTGGGCCCTGTTAGTGGGTTCCACCTTGCCCGCACTGCTGGGCTGCAGGCTCCTCCTGCAGTCTCAGGGTCTGCTGGATCCTGTCATGGGGCAGCTTTAAAAAGCAGCATCGGTTTCTAACCTGGAGGACGTGGTTCAGAAGTTTCGATTCACCAATAAGAGCCGAGTGAGGCAGAGCGTCTGGTAGGGTGGACGAGAATGGACGTGGCCTTGGGAGCATTCAGTTTGTGGTGCTTACAGGCAGTTGAGTGGAAGAAGGCTGTTGAACCTGGAAGGGAGCGAGGGAAGTTGAAGAGGGTCCTCCACAGAGAGGCCACGGTCACAGTGAAGAGAAAGACACTGCCAAGGGAAAAGTGAGGGAAGGGAAAGAGGGTCAAGGGCAGGCCCGTGGATTTTGAAGAAGCAGCAGCCGTAAAGAAGACAGACATGAGCCAGTTGGACCACATGTGACGTAGTTATGGTAGCTAGGCAGGAAGGAGTGCTAGAAAATTCTAGAAAGTCCTTTAAAGAGGTCTGAGAGTGAGAACGTCCAGAGTGTGGTTTCAGTGCGTAGTAGGTACATATTCCGAGACAGATACTAGGGGGTTAAAGTTGTGTGGCTTGTGAAGAAGATAAAACACACGTCTCTCATGTTGTTCCCAGTGAAGAGCCAGGGTGGTGACTTGAGGTCATGGACGAGGCTTTTTGTTAGTCTGAAAAGAAAGAGGGAGATACTGAAGATGGAGAAGAGAAAAGGTTGTTTGGATTAATGCCTGCGGAAGAGAGGGGGAGAGGAACTGAAGGGCACAGACTGGCGGGTTTGGGTTGGCAAGACGGAAAGGGCAAGAGAGGCGCCTGCCAACCTGCACCTGAGACACGAGAAGGCTCAGGAAGGTGTGGGGGTGTGTGTGTGGCCGGTGTGGCACCGCCTCCGTGGAGCACAGCGAGGCGCCAGCCCCAGGCCGGCACAGGACTTCCCGCCGCGGCAGCCGAGCAGCGCTTGTTCATGGCGGATGTGGCATGCAGAACTCTAGGTTTTCTCTAGCAGCGGAGAAGTAAAATGAATAAAGGGGACAGTGTCTGTTTTCCCAGGCTGGGTTTTGCCCAAGCCTGCTGGGAAGCCCAGCGAGTCGCATGGTCTGGCTATGACTCTAAAGGCACTGAGGTGCTGCTGGCCGGCAGGACGCGGCCACTGCGCGCCCTCGGGGAGCGCTCGGAGCTTGACGGAAATAGGTGTCGCATGTTTACATTTTCGAGTAAAAATGCGTGACCGTGAACACTTTCACTCGCTTTGAGCACGCGTGTCCCATCTAGAGCTGCAGCAGCTCTAGAGTCCTTCACGAGTGTCTTTCAGTTGTGCTGTCAGGCTGCCTCGATGCCCCAAGTCGTTCCACAGTGTGTACCTGTCACCGTCACTTGGACTTTGGGGGCAAAGCTGGAAGTTGAGGGTGCCAGAGCTGGTGAATCTGGAGGATGCGGACGCCTTGCCGTGTTCTTAGGAGCCGGCCGTTCTGTTGGGTGCCGCTTGTCAGCCGCATTCATCGTACTTTTGATCAAGACTCATAAAGACCCTCATGAAAGAGGGCTTCCAGAACTGCTCCAGAAAGTGGCAAGAGAAAGCGACAGGATAAATACGTGTTAAGTGGGTCACAGGATTTGAGGAAAATTCACGGCAGTGTCTTTTACTCAATAATTTTTTAGAACTCTAAGCTTTGCCCAGTGTGCTGATCACGCCTGAAACGTGCGTCTGGCTAAGGGTCCTGCGCTTGTAGTTGACATCCAGGTGCCGCCCACCGGCCAGGCTGTCCCCAGTAGCTGTGGCCCGAGCGCCACCTCCTGATCCCAGCTGGCTGCCACACAGGCCAGCCTCAGCCCTGCACAGGCAGATACAGAGCCGAGGGGCCGAGGACCAGGGATGGGGCCGGTGAGCAATGAGCTGCTTCTGCAGGGATGTGAAAATGGCAGCGGAGGCCGTGGAGAGGGAAATGCGGCCGCTGAGTCATGAGAGTGAAACCTTTTGGCCCCGTTTGGCCCCACGTGTGGTTGTGGTTGTGCTAGTGAGGACGCAAGTGAGTGTAGCTGAGGCGGACTCGGGGAAGAGGACGGAGCGGCTGCCTGGCAGTGACTGGCTGTAAGCGATGACTCCGGCGACCCTGGAACTTTGGTTTGAGGCGCACCAACATCGGAGCTTTCACCACTGCCCTTGGGTTGCACTGTATTCGTGACAGAAGTGTAACTGTGCACACAGAGGTGCCCTGACCTGAAATACAGGTTTTGTCCCCGGGGTTTTACTCAGGGATCCTCACCCTGAGACCCACCCACGCCTGAGGAAGCACAGTGACCGCAGCTTTGCCTTAGATACTCAGTTGACCTTGGAGTGAAATAGGAAAGAATGCAGCTGCGTGCTCGGGGTGCGTGGGGGCGGCATTAGTGTTGGCCATCCTTGACACCAGCCGGCCGAGCAGCCGCGCAGGCTGGCGATCCTGGCCTCGTGGAAGTGGACTCTCGTGTGCTGGGACTTCAGGCTGGGTCCAGGTGGGCCGGGCGGGTGGCCCTCAGTGAAGAAGGGGTGAGAAGCCAGATGTGGTGCACACACCCGTGATCCCAGCACCGGAGGCTGAGGTGGTGGTGGGGAGGGTGTCGCTGGGAGTTCAAGGCCAGCTTGAGCTACGTACTGGGTTTCAGCCTGCACTACTAGGGAGACCCTGTCTCAAAATAACCAGAGAGAGAGAGAGAGAAGCAGCAGAGGGCTGAGACTTAGACTGTGGTCTGCCCAGGTTCCGGTGACTTTTGTGGACATCGCCGTCTACTTCTCTGAGGACGAGTGGAAGAACCTGGATGAATGGCAGAAGGAGCTTTACAACAACCTTGTAAAGGAGAACTACAAAACTCTGATGTCCCTGGGTAAGGTCACCTTCCCTCTCCCTGGGGTACGAGGGACGTGAGATGCATATTAACTTAATGGAAAGAAGCTGTTTGATTTTGGTGCTATAAGATGGAACAGTTCATAATGCTAGGCATGGTGACACACGCCTATGATCCCAGCACTCAGGAAGCTGAGGCAGGAGGATCACTGTGAGTTCAAGGCTATCCTGGGCTACAGTGGGAGACCTCAAAAAACAAAACAAAAAGGTTTATAACAGAGTGAAAATTAAATATGTGGTGGCAGAACCTGCTATAGAATTGCTACACTATTATTAGTAGTAGTATTTTGATACATGGTCTTGCTGTGTAGCCCAGCCTAGCCTTGAACTTGCAGTGATCCTCCTGCCTCAACCTCTCAGTGCTGGGATTGCAGGCACACAGCCTGACGCCTGTGGCAGAATATATTTGCACCACACCACCATACATCCCAGCCTCCTGGCAAAGCCAGACACAGTGTGGCTCTTTCCCCAGACAACTGTTGACAAGACTTCAGGGCACTCGGAGCAGTCTCTGGAGGTGATGGGAGGCACGGGGCGATCTTGACCTTCCCACCACCCCTTCCTTCTCACTCGCAGATGCAGAGGGCCCAGTGGCCAAGCAAGATGCGCCGGCCCCGGTGGAGCCCAGAGAAGAGCCTTGTGTGTGGGAGCAGCGTCACCCGGAAGAGCGAGAGATCCCAGTCAGCGCGGACACAGGTGACTCTGCGGGGGGAGGTGGGGCCTGGTAGGGGCAGGGGAGGGGAGCTGGGTGACCCATGGGGAGGGAGGGGCCAGCTTGCGCGGCCAAGCAAGAGGGAGGAGCCTTGAATCCCTCCCGGTGTCCTGCCACAGTGAAATGTGGGGGTCACGTACAGAGAGGCCTGAAACCCGCCGAGGATATTTGTGGATGATCAAGTTTTCTTCTTTTTTTTTTTTTTTTTTAATTGGCATAGGGTCTTACTTTGCAGCCCCAACTCATAGTGATCCTCCTGTCTCAGCCTCCCCAGCACTGGGATTACAGGTGTGCACCACCAAGCCTGGTCTCAGTGGCTGGTTCAGTGCGCCTGGGGGCAGGGCCCATGTGGCATGTGGAGCTAGGTCTCTAGCCCTGGTCCCTGCGCTTGCCTAAGCAGGCACTTAGTGGCTGAGCTCTCTTGCTGGCCCCGTGGTTGGGTTAGTTA
This sequence comes from Capromys pilorides, assembly GCA_004027915.1. Classification (NCBI taxonomy): domain Eukaryota; kingdom Metazoa; phylum Chordata; class Mammalia; order Rodentia; family Capromyidae; genus Capromys; species Capromys pilorides. The sequence goes on from PVKN010005156.1 coordinate 12,675, forward strand.
ATGCCATGGAGCTCTGATCTCACAGGCAAGCTGGATGGGAAACAGCAAGGACTTGGGCTGCAGCTGTGCCAGGGCCAGACTTGGACAGGAAGCCTGGGCTCAGGCAGGTGACGGAGGAGGTGCCTCATGCCGTGGCTTGTGGCCTGGTGGAGTCTGCATTCGTGCCCTGGACCTGCCACAGACCACCTCTTCTTGTGTATATTCACCTCCAGGCCCTAAGTTCTGAGGAGTCTGGTGCCCGAGAACATCACGCTGGGGCAGTCTTTGCTGGCCTTGGAATCCCAGCTCTGCCTTGGAGCTGTCCTGGGACTCAGATGTCAGAGCAGCCTTGGACCAGGTCAAGCCTGGACTTCCGTGTGTCCCTGCCTGACTAAGAGAGTGCTCACCTGCTGGCTTGCCTTCTCAGGCTTTGCTCAGAAACTTGCAGCGTTCTTTCTCTTTCTTCCTACTCTTTTATTCGGGGCGTAACATCGTCTCGTTTAAGGTACACAATTCATTGATTCACCAAGTCGTGATGCAATCACCACTATTTAATTCCAAAATTTTTTTCTTTCTTTATTTATTTGAGACAAGGCCTTGCTATGTAGTTCAGGCTGGCCTTGAACTCACCGTGTAGCCCAGGCTGGCTTCAGATGCTCCGCAATCCTCCTGCCTCAGCCTCCTGAGCACTGGGATTATAGGTGTGTGCCAACACACCTGGCTTAATTCCACAGTATCTTCATCACAAGAATCTCTGTCTTCATTTTTCTCTGGGGCTCTGACGTCCTGGACCTCGCGTCCCAGTGGCTCCTTCCTGTGGCACTTTAGCACCTGTGGTTGCCAAGTCGCGGGCTAGGTGGGACTTGTTGCCTCTGAAGCTGTGCAGCCTCACGGTTTTGCCGAGTTACTGAACCATCACTGGCCACGGGATAGGACAGGGACCACTATATCCATTTTATAGATAAAATAGGCAGGCACAGACGGAGGCAGAAGGACTTGGAACTGGCTGGCCACAGTGGGCACCCCAGGCCCCTGCCCCTGAGGCCTCACGCCTCCTGCTCCTAAGTGGGCTTTGCTGGGAGCTGGCACACTGCACGTGAGCTCTCTCGAAGAGGAGAGCGGGACCTGTGGGAAGCACGCGCTGTCCCGTGCTTGGCCGCTCTGCACTTGCAGATGCACACTTGTGTGCGTCTGGCCCCTCTGCTGACCAACAAGGACAAGCCCCTCCTGTGCCGAGCACAGACACGCGATTAGGGCCCAGCCGGTGCCAGGGCGGGGCGCATTCCCCGGCCTCTGCTTCTGGGACCTCTGCTCCGTGAGGCCCCTGACTCCGATAGGAACACAGTCCTCCTGTACTCTCCTTAGCAGCTGCTGGCCCTGAGCCCCTGACCCCAGAAATGTGCTGGTGGCCAGGAGACAGGAACAGGACCCTCAACTGTGCGCCTCTTGGTCCCCAGGAGCAGAGACCCTGGTGCCTGCCCAGGACGCCACCTCCCAGGTGAAGCGAGAGGAAGCCCTGTGCGCCCGGGGCCAGCGGGGCCTGGAGGACAGGGCCCTTCCCACGGAATCCATCACTGGTGAGTGAGGAGGAGGGGTGCAGAGCAAGGCCACAGCCCAGGGGTGTCTGTGGCTCAGGGCTGCGACAGGGCTGCTATGGACATGCAGGTGAGGCACGGGAGTCTTGGGACCACCTCTGGGCCGTGGGCCGCACTGGTCCAGCTCCTCTCTTTGCTGTAGTCCTAGTTCTGAGCTTTCCCTCCCTCTCCTTTAAAAACAGTATCAGGTCCCTGGGGAGATAGCTCAGTGACACAAGTGCTTGCCTAGCAAGGACAGGGTCCTGAGTTCCATCCCTGGTAAATGAAATAAAATTTTATTATTACCAAAAAAAATATAAATAAAGAAAAATAAAAACAGTATCGTATCAGTGGCTGGGTGTGGTGGCGCCCATCTGTACTCCCAGCACTCAGGAGGCTGAGGCAGGGGCATCGCCTTGAGTTCAAGGCCAGCCTGGGCTACATAGTGAGACCCTGTCTCAGGAAAAAAAGAAAAAGAAACAGTGTCACACCAGGTGTGGTGGCACCGGCTCAGCGGGCTGAGGCAGGATGGGAGCAAATTCAAGGTCAGGCTGGACTAGATAATGAGTTTAAGACCAACCTGGGCTCCATAGCAAGGCTTTGTCTCAAAAGACAAAAATGAAAGATAGGTAAAATTAGATGAATAAGAGATTTGTTTTAAGGAGCTGATTGGCTCATGACTGTGGAGGCCGAGAGTCCCGAGTTGGGAGGGCAGCCTGGCAGCTCGGAGCTGGGCTCCGTGGGCCTTGGTGTCGGTGGGCTGGAGCTGCCTGCTGGCGGAACCCCCACTTCCTTGGGAGAAGCCCCTGTGCTACCATTAAGGCCTGAGGCTTGGGTCCAGGTTACGGACATCTGCTTATCTCGTAGTCTGTTGGAAAATGCCTGCATGGAAATGTCTAGAATAATGTTTGACCAACTGTCTGCTTGCCACAGAAAAACAGCAATCACAAGGTATATGAACAACTGTAGCCTGACAGCACCCCCCTTAGTCGAAGCCTCAGACCACACACAGGCAGTGGCTGCGGCCCCTGGGGTGAGGACAGCCTTGGCCTGGCCTGGCTATTTTGTTGAGACCCTTAAAGATGAGAGGGTGACTTAGGTGCCATAGACGATAGAGGAAGGCGTGGGGTCTTTCCTTTGCATGGATGAGATAAACCCAAAGGTTCTGTGTCCCCAGGAAATGGCCACATGGCAGCCCTGCTCCCTGGTGGCTGTAGTGCAGAGTGGGGACCTCATAAGTCTCTGGAGCATAGAGCCACTCTGTACCTTAAAGTCACTCTGCTGTCACCCCCTGTGATGTTCACTGGTTATCAGCCAATTAGGGCAGCTTAGTGTTACCTGTGACTGACTCCTAGGGGAGATGGATAACAATGTAAAATCGAAGATTTCTTTAGCCTGGACGCAGTGGTAGGCACCTGTGATCCCAGCGTTTGGGAGCCTGAGGCAGGAGGATCACAAGCTTAAGGCCAGCCTGGGCTACATAGTGAGACCCTATCTCAAAGAAAACAAACCAAAACAGAAAAACTTTGATGAAGATTTGCTCTGAGCACCAGCTGGCCGCACCCTGGCCTCCTCTAACCCTGTGCTATTCTCTTCTGCAAGTAGACTCCCCCATCTCGGCCCAGGACCTCTTGTCCCGGATTAAGCAGGAGGAGCCGCAGTGTGTGTGGGACCAGCAGGATTTGGCAGAGCGAGATATTCCCACGGACCCCAATTCAGGTGAGCACCAGCATCAGAGGAAACACCCCCTCGACCCTGTGTGTGTCCCTGGAGCTGACCCTACGGTCACCTGAGTGCTGATTTTTAAACAGCCAGAAGAACCAAAAAGATTCAGAGGGGCTGTATATATTTCATCTTCTGAGAGGAAGTAGTTTATGTGTTCTGGGTCTGGCGTTTCCTCGGGTGAATACTATTTTGGATGCCTCCAAAGCAACTTCTGAGTAAGCCTGACGTGGTGGTGCAGGACCACCATCCCAGAGTGCGGGAGGCTGAGGCAGAAGGATCACCTTGAGTTTGAGGTTATCCTGAATTACATAGTGAGCCCCTGTCTCCAAAGAAAAAGTTAACACTACCACCCAAATGCCCAAGCTGCCACCCTTCTGGGACTGGGGCCGAAAATGTGTGACATCTAAGCCTGCCCTCCTCCCCACAACAGAGTCTCTCATCTCGGCACATGACATTCTGTCCTGGATCAAGCAGGAGGAGCAGCCATACCCGTGGGGCCCACGTGACTCAATGGAGGGAGAGCTGGGCCTGGACTCCGGCCCCAGTGAGTACAGCGTCCCCAGGGCCCTACGGCAGTGTTGGCCTGGAGGAGGGCGGTTTGCTTCAGTCTGCCTGCTGCTAGGGACAGTCTGGCGATTCCTTGTGTCACCTGTTGGTGTGGGGGAGGCGGGCTTGAGTGCTGGAGGAAAGGGCGTAGGCTGCCATTTCTAGCTCTGGCCTGGGGGTGCAGGAACAGCCCCTTGAGCACTGCTAGCCCTGTCCAGTGCCGCCTTCCAGTTCTTAGCAGCAGTGCGGGAGCGAGGGGGGTGCCTTCCCTGGGGCCCTGCATGTGGGGACTGACCTAAGAAGGCCTCAGGAGAACACGCCAGGCTGGCAGAGGATAACACCACCGTCCTCCTTCCCTCCGGGGGTGAGACCCGTAGGATCGTTCACCCCTTGCTGTTTTGTCTCAGGGAGGCAGGGAAACCCTAGAAATTGGGAGGAGATGCCCAGAACTGGGGAGACAGATGCATCGAAGAGTTTGCCCCTGCGGCCACCATCAGAACCTTTCTCCCTGCCAAGGGAGCCCGCCTCCTGTTTGTAATGTTGGAATTGGAAACTAGTGTCTCACGGGTGTTTCTTTTTTGTGCTTTAACTACTGGCATCTTGTGGAGGAGCCGTCGTCTCTGAACCTGGCCCTGGTGCCACGTATTGATGCTGCAGAGCTGGCTGGGTCTTGTCCTTGTCCCTCCCTTTGGCTTTAAGCAGTGCGTATTGGTCCAGGCAAGGTGCAGTGGTACCACATCCGCCCCGTGCGGTAAGAGTGCCCCAGGCCGTCACCAGGGTAGAGCCCCAAGATCGAGGCTCTGACTTCCCCGGGGCTGATTACACAGCGGAGCTGAAGCCCAGACCCCAGATGCTTAGCCGCTGCCTCTCCTGTGTCTTGCAGACCACGCTTACTTCACATCCTTGTCTCTGCGTAGTGCAGAGGGGATTCCAGGCCTGCTTCCCGCCTTTCCCACAGTCACTCATCCTGACATCACTTCCTTCTTCACAAATGACTGAAACCCCTGCTAGGTGTGGCCCTGGGGCGAGGCCTTTGGTGCGGACAGCCATCACCGTGGCTGGACTTAGGACCCCGTGGCTCCCCACAGCCACAGATATGCCGTGGTGTCTTTGTTCTCACCCTGGGTTTCACAGGAGGTGGTAGATTGGAATGAACTCGCTACAGTCCCAGTAACTTCGTGGGGTCACATGCGCACTTCCTGGACAAGGACTACGCCTCCTCTGCCGTTTCTTGGAGGTTTAAAAGCAATCTAGTACGGTGGTCATCAGGGACGGCCAAGGGGTTGGGCTCTTGGTGAGACCCAGAATCCCGTGGGAGAGGCTTCAGGAAGGGGCCAGAAGGGGAGCAGGGGCCTAACGGAGGCCATGCAGGGGGGCGTACAGCTGGCCGCCCAGCCCCACCCTAGTCCTGGGCGTGCAAGAGAGAAGGAACTGCAGGCCCAGAGTCACACTTCAGTACCCCAGTGTTCGCTGCATGGTAGTAAGAAAGGCCTCTAATTTTATATATGAATAAGTGTGCATGGAGTCTCTGCCCTCAGACAGTGGTAAGAAACCCAGGTCACCCAAAGCTCATGTGCGCGGAGCTCACTGAAGTGAGAGGTCTCGCTAGGACCTTGGAGTCGAGTGGCATCTGTGTGCTCGGGCAGGGACAAGTGGAGACCGTGTCGGAGCCACAGCTGGTGTCTGCTATTGGGCAGGAGTCTTCTGGGTCCAGGGGAAAGGGGTGAACAGTGGGTGGTGCCGTTCACTGTAAAGCTGAACCCTTGAAGCAAACGGTAGCTGGGGAAACCTAGTGCTCTACTTGATTCCATTTGGAGGCAACAGCCAAGGGGCAGTGTCAGGTTGGTGAGGACCCTCAAGTTCAAGGTCAAGCCCGAGTGAGGCTGATGGGGGAGTTGTAGGCGCAGCGATTTGGTTCAACAGCTGAGGTGGGGTCACACTTCACAGGCTGAGGATACCCCCACTTCTGACCAGCAGGCTATAGGATCTGGAGTTCCCACTCTCTCAACGTGGTTAAAATATGTGCTAGAAAGCCTCTGAGAACCCAGGAAAGGGCTACCCTGGTATTTACAGTGTAATCATCACCGAAGGATTTGAAATCCCAGCCAGCCGCAAGAGGACTCAGAAGGCTAGGTCAGGGGGTCCCAAGCACCAAGCTTCTGATGTCCTCTCCCCATGGAGTCAGGATTCGCCGCCCTGGCTTTTAGCACACTGACCTGTGACAGCCGCTGCCCCGAACGCCCAGCTTGGTCTCTGTCCACCTCGCCTCCTTTTGCATACAAGTCCCAGCCTAGCACCATGCAGCCAGTCTTTTCAGCCTGGCTGAGATCCATCCTGAGTGATGTTTCTAGTGTCACCCGCTAAGGGCCTGCCAGGAGCCCCCTCCTTAGGTGGCCTGTCAGGGCACGCCATGGGCACCACAGCACCTGTAACTCAGGAAGTTCCATGGATTCAGGCTGTGTTCCAGGAACCAGGGACAGAGGCAGCCTCACTGTTACGCATAGGTTGTTTTTTTTTTTTTTAATTTTTTTTTTATTTTATTTATTTATTTGTTTGCTTGTTGTGTTTGTTTGTTTCTTTATTTACTTATTTTGTGGCTGGCTCAGCCTGCCCTGGTGGTGGGGCTGGCGCAGCATGTGGTGCCGGGGATCGAACCGCAGTCCCTGCAGTTGCCTGAGCTTTCCTAAGCAGGCGCTTTAGACCACTGAACCATCTTGCCGGCCCACGCATAGGTTGTTTTAAGACTAGGTACTTGGAAATTCTAGAGACAGTGTAGCCCAAGAATTAAGGTCATTCAGGCAGGAAGATCATCATAAGTTCAAGACCAGCCTGGGTATAACAGTGAGTTCAAGTTCAGCCTGAGCTACATAGCAAGACCCGTACCTTCCTGCCCCGCTTCTCCCCTCCTACCTCCCCCCACAAAGGATCAGACAGATGAGATGGTAGATAGATAGGTAGGTAGCGTGTAGAGTCTAGGGTGTTGTCCTTTTAGGTTGAGGGATGAGACCATTGCTCTCAGCTGCATTAGAACTGTTTTAGAGAAGAAAGAAATACATTCTCTTGTGTAACCAGAAGCCCAGAGGTTGTTTGGCGTCAGGCTGTCTTGAGTCAGAGCCTCAGCCATGTTTTCCAGGAACCAGGTTCTTTCTGACTTGGCCTCACATCCTTGGGTACCACCTTCCTTGGGCTGCTAGTCCATGGGTTCCAGCTGTCCCAAAAACCCACCTCCAGATCCAGTGGGAAAAAGAAAGTCCACCTCTTCCCAGACACTCCAAGGGGTGGGAGGAATGTTCTAGAACCTTTCAGGCAGACTTCTGTTCACTCCCTGATGGCTAGAAGTCTGTTTCAGTCTTATATGTGAATCAGCCACCAGCAGTAACTGGGAAGGAAAAGCCTTGTGGTCACGCATAGGGGGGACAGGGTTGGAGGAGGAGGTGTGACATGCCACAGAGGAAAAGTGGAACCCACTGGAGATGAGAGCAAGGCCCAAAGGGTGCATGGACACCACACACACACACTGAGGTAGTTTTCTGCCGTGACCCCAGGTGCTCAGGTGCAGTCACAGGACTGGGGTTCTCCAAGCAGGCTGGCTGGAGAGCACAGCAAGGGTTGCTTGCCAGCAAGCGCGTGTGGTGCAAAAAGTGAGAGCCAAGTTAGGTCAGAAAAAGAGGCTGGAGCTGTGTAGGAGGGCAGCCCTTCCAAGGAATCCGCACCAAGGACAGGACAATTATTTTGGCCTCTGTCCTTGGCCAGTGTCCCATAGAGATACTGGTCTGTCTGGCCGCTTTTGACTGGATCAGAGGGGAAGACTGGGCCCCGGTCTGTGTTAACAGCGGGTGTTGTTTCAGAACAGTGAGTGTGGGGTGGGGAGGGGATCACATGGAGACAGACGGGCCAGCAGCCACCCAGGCTGCCCAGCCGCCCAGCCGAGGTTACCCACCCAGCGCTTGCCTCTGGTTCCTGGAGGCCTCCAGATGAGTTTTCTGGCAAATTGGATAAATTCTGGCAAACTCTTTCCCTGCTGCTAGAGAATCTCAGGACGAACTTGCAGTTTGTCAGTCTACAGTCTTGTTATTCCCAGCAAGGACATTTACTTCTCTCAGGGCTCCAGTTTCCTGTCCCTTCCCTGGTAGTCGCGTGGCTGCTTCTGGTGCTCCCTGCTACAATGGCTTTGGCAGGCTGGGGGCAGTGTAGATGGACACCTGTCACCTGCCCTGACCCCTCATTTTTAGGAAAACTGAGGCCCAAAGAGCCTGTGACCTAGGCCCCTTGCACAGATAACGTGGGCGTGGTACAAACCTGGTCAGCATGTCACTTTGTGTCCCCCAGGTGACAGCCTGCTGTTGGTGAAGAACCCAGCTCCAGCCCAGCCGCAGCCTCAGCCGCACCCGCAGAGCCTGCCGGCCCTGCCCGAGACCCCCAGTGGTCCCGCCGGCCGCGCGCTGCTGGACGACAGCTTCGGGGTGCTGCCTGGGGAGCGCGGCGCCGGGGAGGCGCAGGCCGGCGCCGAGGGAGGCTCGGACGGCGGCGGCCCCAGCGGGGGCCCCGGGGCTGGGGGCGGTTGCGGCAGCTGCTGCCCGGGCGGCCTGCGGCGGAGCCTCCTGGCGCACGGCAGCAGCGCGCGCAGCAAGCCCTACTCGTGCCCGGAGTGCGGCAAAAGCTTCGGGGTGCGCAAGAGCCTCATCATCCACCACCGCAGCCACACCAAGGAGCGGCCCTACGAGTGCGCCGAGTGTGAGAAGAGCTTCAACTGCCACTCGGGGCTGATCCGCCACCAGATGACGCACCGCGGCGAGCGGCCCTACAAGTGCTCGGAGTGCGAGAAGACCTACAGCCGCAAGGAGCACCTGCAGAACCACCAGCGGCTGCACACGGGCGAGCGGCCCTTCCAGTGCGCGCTGTGCGGCAAGAGCTTCATCCGCAAGCAGAACCTGCTCAAGCACCAGCGCATCCACACGGGCGAGCGGCCCTACACGTGCGGCGAGTGCGGCAAGAGCTTCCGCTACAAGGAGTCGCTCAAGGACCACCTGCGCGTGCACGGTGCGGGCCCCGGCCTCGGCGCGCCCCCGCGGCCGCTGAGGGCGCCGCCGGAGCGGGACTAGGGCTGGGCGGGGCGGCGAGGCCCCCAGGCGCCTTCCCGCCCTTTCGCCCGCCGCCGCCCGCTGGGATTGCACTCCAGACAGGGTCTCCAAGGAAGGCTGGGCACGAACATCCCAGGCCTGAATGCACAGCCCAGCGCATCTGCTAGAGCACCGGAGGGACAGCGGGGGCGGGGCTGCAGATGTGCTGGGAAAAGGAAACCTCCGGGAGTGTCGACACTGCCTGAGTTAAGCAAGTCCGACTCCAGGGCCAGCAGGGGGCGCCCTGGAGAGGGAAGTGAGGGTGCAGTGAGTGGGGTGCGCGAGGGTCCTGTCCTCGCCAGGATGACACTGCCTCGCGCTTCAATGGCGCTTTATACTTTTTAAGAAGTGTTTTCTATCCGTTATCTCTTTTCACCCTTAGCCTATGCCTCTGAGAGAGGTGTGGCAGGGTTTTCCTGCCGTGGTAACTGAGGAGACAAACGCAGGGAAGCTGCGTTCCCACCATTGTCCCAGAAGGGCGTGGTGACGTCCCCGTGGCGCACACTGCCTACCTCCGTCCTGCGGGGACGTGCCGGCCTTCCTGGTCTCTCTCCTCTCTCTTGCCATCCCTTGACCACAAGTCTCTCAAATCAGAACCATCAGGGGCCAATTCCTGGGCTTGCTGGGAACAGGGAACAGACTGGCTACGGGAGCGCCCTGGCCGGTGCCTGGGTAGTGGCGCCCTGTCCTCGGGTCTGCCCTCCACCTCCTGGCCCCTCAACCTGGTGCAGGGCAGCTTTTCACTGCACAATGGGGCTCTGCCCTCCAGAGGCAGCGGTGCTCCGGGTCCAAAGAGCCATCGAGGAATCAGTCTGCCCTGGAGAAGCGGGCAGGTGGGTGCTGGAGTCTGAGCCCCAGTCTCCGTCCTGTGCTGGCTCTCCCACTTGGTGCTATCTGCTCACCGACCCTGTGTGTGGACACGGACACAGACCCCACAATCTCCTGCCCCCGCAGGCGCCTTGGGAAGCGCCCAAAGGACTCCCTTTCTTACTGGTGCACTGCTCCGTGGCTGGGGCGTCGCGGCCCCAGGGGCCACACAGTTTCCATTTCAGCGTCTTGCATGGCCAGGCTCTGGGGTGGGGTGGCATGCCCCAGGACCCTCGTTTGTGTCAAAATGGCTTTTCCTGCTCTTCCCATGGATTCTGCTTCTCTCCCAGCTCAAGAGCGCAGCAGGCGGCCAGCCCCGGTGGCAGTGTCTGTGGTTGCGCCATGCCAGTGGTGGCACCACGTCTGAGTGCCCTGCTTCTGCCCTCCTGCACATCCGCGCTGCCCCTCTTTGCTCAGACCCCCCCCCCCTTTTTTTTTTTTTTTTTTTTTCCCGTGCAAAGGGAATTCCTGAAATTAAATAAAGGGTAATCCAGATTGCAGACTGCATGCTCACCGAGCTGGAGGGTTTCCAGCGTGGCACCCTACAGTAAAGCCTCAATGAACTGGAATCCCGTCCACTGCAATGTTATTTCTTCACCATGGAATGCAAGGCAAGTGGAGAGATGAAATATAGGGTTTGGTGGAGTCCTGGGAGGGCAGTGCCGGGCTCTGGAGTTCGGGATTGGCTGGATGGGGATGTTAGCTGCTTTCCAAAGCCGATGCAGAAATTAATATTTTTTATCATCTAAATCATGGTAAATAAGATCCAAATTTTTTGGGGGGGAACCACAATGGAGTTATGAGTTGAAAATATTTGAACACATAGCAGATCAGCTCCCTCGCTGCGATCTATTGAAAGTCCTTGACCCAAGGGTCTTTTTAAAAAATAAGAAAAAATATATATATTTGAACATCTAGCTTGATCCCTTTATTTTAGCCCCAGAAAACTGATTCCCAAAGAAATGTGAGGAGTGGGCTGGAGATGTAGCTCAGTGGCATAAGTGCCTGACTGGCAAGTGGAAGGTCCCAAGCCTGATCCTTGGTACTGCAAAAAAGAAAAGGGAATGTAAGGAAACCTTGGTTTCCTGGAGCTCTGTGGGGGGGACCCTGCTGCACCAAGGGACAATGACTACGCCCTGAGTGACCCTGGTAAGCTCTGTCACCGAGGCCTTGTGACGATGGTGACACGGAGCTGGCAGTTTATGCCCTCACGCAGGGCAGGGGGCCTGCTTTGAAGGTAGATTTTTATTTTCCTTTTAGAAAGTGTGTTTTTTAAGAGTAACGTTTCATGAAAATATTGCCACGTGTAGTAAAAATTCAGACAGTAAAGGGAAAAACACAAAAGTAAAGCTTTCCCACGAAAGTCCTCGTGTCCACTGCCTGGAGCTGCTCCTGTCTCTCTGTCATCTCAGGGTGCCCTTCCTGAACTCCCTGTCCCTGGCAGCCTGGACCTTTCCGCCCGGGATGTCTGCGGTTGTAGAGTTCCTTTCCTGGCTCGGCCACCTGCTTGCTGGGCACAGCCCTGTTTGGCGGTCAGCTCTGAAGTCCCGGCTCATGGCCTCAGGCTCATGGCCTCAGGGTGCTATGCATCACTGTGGAGAAATAGGATGAGGTCGAGGATGGCTGGAGGCCAGGATCTTTTTTTTTTTTAATTTTATTTATTTATTTGCTTGTTGTGTTTGTTTGTTTCTTTCTTTATTCATTTTGTGGCTGGCTCAGCCTGCCCTGGTGGTGGCGCTGGCGCAGCATGTGGTGCCGGGGATCGAACTGCAGTCCCCGCAGTTGCCTGAGCCCTCCTAAGCAGGCGCTTTAGACCACTGAACCATCTCGCCGGCTCCCTGGAAGCCAGAATCTTTAGGCAATACAAAGTGAGCACCTGGGAAAGAACGGGAGGTATAAGACCCGGTCTGTATCCTCCTGTGTCCTCCATGAGACCAAAATCTCCAGGAGAGAACAAAACCACTGGAAAGTGCGTTGCTGTGTGATGCTGCAGACCTGGAGAATTAGGGGCTGGGCTTCCTTTACAGCACACCATAAGGGCGTGAGACAAAGCCAGGGACACTGGAGAAGCCCAGACCTAAGTCTAGGACCAGGGATGTAGCTCAGCAGCACAGTGCATGCCTGGCAAGCACAAGGTCCAGAGTTCGATTCCCCATGCCCTTCCCCTCCCCCAAAAAAGCCTTAAGTCTGGATTCCTGAATCCTATTCTGCTGGGCCCCACCGTACCAAGTGCCCTCAGCTGCACCCTGAGTGTAGCTGGCTTACTCCGGGACAGGCCCCTGGAGAGTCACTGTCCTAAGCTCTGCCTCTGGAACTCATCAAAGGTGGGGACATTCTGGATGTTTTAGCTTTCAGCACATGTTGGCATGAGCACCACTGGGGTAGTGGTGGCTCGAGAGTGGGTGATGAGAAGAGGGGCTGCAGATCTAGGGATCAGGCACAACTTCATGGAGAAGTTGGGGCTCGAAGCAGGAGCTGGATGGGGCAGAGGGAAGGGAAGAAGGCGCAGGGAAGGAAGCAGACTGGCCTGGCCAGAGCCATCAGGCGTGAAGCCACAGGTACACAGCCAGGCCAGGGAGGGCCCTGAACACCCAGATGGTCCCAAAGACAGGCTGCCGAGGAGGCTGGGACCAAGGCAGAGGGTATGTCTCAGTTACTCTTCTGTTGTGGGATAAATACCTGACACCCAAAGTGAAGGAAGGAAAGGTGTAGTCAGCTCAGGGGCCAGAAGTCTCAGCTCACACTCAGCTGGCTCCAAGGCAGAGAAAAACCTTTCATGGTGGCCATTGCAAAGAGCAGAAAGGAAAGCTTTGTCAGCAGCTCAGGCAGCTAGCTAGCCTCTCTCCCCTCCTTACATTGTAATGCAAATTACCTGTCCCAGGGTGGGTGCAAAATCCACACCCGCAATAGTCACACACTCCAGAAGCCACCCCATGACTGCATGAGGTTTGAGGGGACACCTAGACACAGGTCTCAAAGGAGGTAGGTTAGGAGGCAAGCTGTCTTCGTTACCCTTCTTGTTGCTGCGACAAAACACCCGACACTGGAAGTTAAAGGAGCAAAGGTTCATGTTTCCTTTAGCTCTCAGCTTGTAGAGGTTTCAGTCCAGAGTTGGCTAGCTGGAAGGCAGGGAGACAGACAGAGGAGGAACGGCTCGTGGCAGGCAGAAGGCAGCAAAGGGACAAGGGGAGAGAGCTCTTTCTGTCCCTTGTATCTTGTGCATGCTACTCAGGGCGGGCAGCACTCACACCCTTGAGCCTGGCGCCCCTGACCGCAGCACTGCACCATGAACCAATCCCAGCATCGCACAGTCTAGACCTAGCCCCCTCTGAGAAAGGCCCCGCCTCTGAAGGAGACTTTGGGGGAGACATGTCTTGTCTTGCACCAAGAAGTCCAGAGAAGGAGCGGATAAGCCAGACACCACTGAAAAAATAAACTGTATGGGGACATAATGTTATAATCGTGGATGTGGGCATCATAACTGGCTGTCTGAGATCTACCCCTTGGCTACTGGATGGATATTGGCGGGGGGAGAGTGAGATGCCAAAGTAGGGAATTTCACACCGGGTAACCGGCCTGTGCCTATTGGTCCATCTAACTGTCAACATAATAAAACACAACTGGGCTGGAGAGGTAGCTCAGCAGTCGAAGCACCTGCCTGGCAAGTGCAAGGACTGGCCTTGATCCCCTGTACCTCATGCCATGGTGGACCCCAGCCGGCCCCAGGCCTGCCAAGCCAGCCACCGAAACCGGGTGTAGTGGCAAATGCCTGTAATCCCAGGGCTGGGGAGGCTGACACAGGGGGATCACTACAAATCCAAGCTGCGTAGTGAGACCCTGTACCAAATACATAAAAATTTAAATAAATAAATAAGCAAAATGCAACAGACCAGCTGCTGGTGAGGATTCACTCTGCCTTAGCCCAGGTGGTGGAGGTGAGTTTTCTTTGGTTTTTTCCCATAAGACATATTTTTCAAGTCAAAGAAGGGGGTCTCACCTCAGCGTACCATGGCCAAGGGCCCAACACACTAGCCGTAGCTGTTCTCATCAGGGACTTCTCAGAGTTCACCTTCTCGACCCTTCCCAATCTTGAATTCCTCTGCCTCTCTGAGGCTCTCTACCTGTGTTCTGAGCTTCCTGGGCTTCCAGGATGTCGAGGGAAATCACTCAATCCTATATTTATGGGGAACAATTTTTTTTTAATTTTTAAAAATTTATTTATATTATGGCTGGCTCAGCCCATCCTGGGGGTAAGGCTGGCACAGCATATTGGTGCCAGGGATCGAACCATGGTCCCTACGGTTGCCTCAGCTTGCCTAAGCAGGCATTTTAGACCACTGAGCTATCTTGCTAGTCCTACGGAGAGCAATTTTGATTCATCTGCCTTCCCTTTGTTTTCCAAGTCAAACCTTTGGCTTTTACACACACACACACACACACACACACACACACACACACACACACACAGAAAGAAAGTCAATAAAATTGTGCCTAAACAAAATTCTCTTTCCCCAAGAGGAAGATCATATTTGTTTGTTTGTAGTGGAGATTGAACTCAGGATCTTGTGCTTGCCAGGCAGGTGCTTATGCTACTGAGATATCTGCCTGGCCCCTATACAAGTTTTTAACCAATCGATTAATGAAGATTTGAAGAAATTTTACATTAACATCTTCAAAATTGAAAATGTGGGAAAAGAATATACAATAAAAAATCTAGCTTGTGAGACAGCTCAGCAGACTAAACTGCCTGCTTAGGCAAGCGCAGGAATTAGGATTAAATCCATGGTACCACATGGTGTGCCAGTCCTGAGTCTGGTCTACACACATAAAAAGAAAAGGAAATGGGAAAAAAATTATCAGTTCTCTTTTTTTTTTGGCAAAATGGTATAATACTGTTAATATTTTAAGATCTTGTTCTTCACTTTCCTTTCCTCCTTTTGAGATATCCAGGTAACTATTCTGACCAGTACATTACAAACTTCTGTGTTCTTTTTGCACCTGCATATTTTTCTTTTTCTTTTCTTTTCTTTTTTTTTTTTTTTTCGGAAGCAGGGATTGAACTCAGGCCAATTGTGCTTGCCAGGCAAGCACTTATTCTACTGAGCTATCTTCCCAGCCCCATATTTTTCAGTAAACAGATGGATCTCCTAACTTTATCACTTACTTCCAGACTTCCCAAACAGGTCTGTGTCTTTTTTTTTTTTTAATGTATTTAGTACAGGGTCTACAGGGTCTCACTACACAGATTGGACTTGTAGTGATCCTCCTGTGTTCAGCCTCCCAAGAGCTGGGGTTATAGGCCTGCGTTGCCACGCCCAGTCTCGGGCCTGTGTCTTGACCATGAACTTAGACCTGTCTATTCCCCACCTTCTGGACCCTTCCACTTGATTTGGAAAACAGAGAACCATAATACTTTGATCAAAGTATTTCTGATTGCAATCAATATAGGCTGATGGTCAACCAAGGAGAATGCAGAACTTCCTGGAGGGACTCTGGAACCTTCCATGAACTCCTAGGAACAGTCAAGCAGTTCATCCTGAGCCCACATAACACTTTCTCTAGAGCATCTAGTATGTTGGAATCATTTTCCCAAACAACTTACTTGGAGCCGGTGAGATGGCTCAGCGGTCTAAAGTGCCTGCTTAGGCAAGCTTAGGCAACCACAGAGACTGCGGTTCAATCCCTGGCACCACATACTGTGCCAGCACCACTTCCAGGGCAGGCTGAGCCAGCCATAATTAAAAACAAACAAACAAAAAACTTACTTGGACCAGACATCTAGCTGAGCTGTACAGTTCTGGCCTGGCAAACGCATGAAGTCCTGAGTTCGATTCCTAGTACCTTCCTCCATCCCCCAAAAAAGATAACCAAACACCTTACTTGACAACATGGAGAACAACACTGCTGCTGACCAATGTGGTCATGGCTTCCCCAAGGAGGAAATAAGCCTGCTCCCTCGGTTACTTGGAAGAATCTCAGGGACCGGCTCATGTTGGTACAGCCCAGGTCCCATGGTTCTCCTGGCTCAGGGACTATGGCCAGGAGGCGCAGGTGCTGGGATTGAATTAGATGCTGTCTTGTCACTCTGATCAGGCTCAAGTTGCCACACAAAAAGACGGCAGTGCACGTGAGTTACATGGTGCGAGGCCGGGGCGGGGCACCTCGCAGTGGGAGGGAGGTACCATGCCCAGGGGAAGAGATGTACGACAGGGCAATGGTATCAGTGTGCGCTGGGTGTCCACGCCTGACACGTGCCCAGCAGGGAATGCACCCGGAGCCAAGGCGCGTCCACCCTGGGGTTCTTGCTGGCCCAGGAGCCTTGTAGGAGGGGGGCTACTGAAGTGCGAGAAGGAACACAGGCACGGGCCCTGACAGCCAGAAGCTTGCAGGTGTGTGAGGGGCAGAACCGAAAAAGCCGTGACGGGGTAGAGTGACATCACGGGTCTGTACACTCTCTTAACTAAAAAATGCTCGCATGTATATATGTATATCTATATGTATATCTATATGCTATTCTGTATGTTCTAAGCTGTGCATACAATTTAAAGTCTAAGATGTAAGAGAGACTTTTTTTTTTTTTTTTTGTTATGATGGCTGGCTCAGCCTGCCCTGGGGGTGGAGCTGGCGCAGCATGTGGTTTTGGGGATCGAACTGTGGTCCCTGTGGTTGCCTAAGCTTGCTTAAACAGGTGCTTTAGATTGTTGAGCCATCTCATTGGCCCAAGAGAGCCTTTTTAAAAGCATAATTTTGTATTGTTTTGAGACAGGGTCTCATTATACAGCCCAGGCTGGTCATTATGTAGCCCAGGCTGGTTTTGAACTTGCTATCCTCTAGCTTCAGCTTCCTATGTACTGGAATTATAGGCATGCATAGCTTGAAAGTATAATTTTTAATTAATCTATACTGTTTGTTTCCATTACAGACTTTTCTGTGTCATCTTTTTGCTTTGCAATTGATTTTTAAATTTTAATTTTGGAGAGTGGTATGACAAGATCTTGTCATGTGGCCTACACTGGCCTGGAATTTGCATGTAGCCCAAGGGCCCTTGAACCTGTGATCTTTCTGCCTCAGCCTCCCAACTGCTGGGATTACAGGCAGGCACCACCTTACCTAGAAGTTTTCCATCTCTAAAATGGATGGGATGGGGGCGGCGAGATAGCTCATCAGTCTAGACACCTGCCTAGACAACCACAGGGACTGAGGTTCAATCCCCGGCACCACATGCTGCGCCAGCCCCACCCACAGGGCAGGCTGAGCCGGCCATAACATTAATTAAGTTTAAAAATTAAAATAAAATGGATGGGATGGTGTCTCGGGTCATTCTCACTCTATGGGTGTAAAGATGATTACCCAAGGACACAGAGTGTTTATTTTCTTTTTAAAAAAATTTTTGTGGCCATCTTTCGGCTGGAACCGCCATCTTCCAGTAATTTGTCAAAATGACTAACACAAAGGGCAAGAGAAGGGGAACCCGGTATATGTTCTCCAGGCCTTTTAGAAAACATGGGGTGACTCCTTTGGCCACATACATGGGAATCTACGAAAAGGGTGATATTGTAGACATCAAGGGAATGGGTACTGTGCAAAAAGGACTGCCTCACAAGTGTTACCATGGCAAAACAGGAAGAGTCTACAGTGTTACCCAGCATGCCGTTGGCACTGTTGTAAACAAGCAGGTTAAGGGCAAGATACTTGCCAAGGGGATTAATGTTCGTATTGAGCATATTAAACACTCAAAAAGTCATGATAGCGGGGCCGGCGAGATGGTTCAGTGGTCTAAAGCGCCTGCTTAGGAAAGCTCAGGCAACTGCAGGGACTGCGGTTCGATCCCCGTCACCACATGCTGCGCCAGCCCCAGGGCAGCCTGAGCCAGCCACAAAATAAATAAATAAACAAAAACAAGCAAACAAATAAATAAAATAAAATAAAAAATCTGCCTTTTAAAAAAAAAAAAAAAAGTCATGATAGCTTCCTGAAACGTGTCAAGGAAAATGATCAGAAAAAGAAAGAAGCCAAAGAGAAAGGTACCTGGGTTCAACTGAAATGCCAGCCTGCCCCTCCCAGAGAAGCGCACTTTGTGAGGATCAATGGGAAGGAACCTGAGCTGTTGGAACCTATTGCCTATGAATTCATGGCATGCACTGGGATGTTGCTCTGCCATTCACCACCTAATTGGCACCTTAAGTGTTCTAAGTCCTATGTATGTAAAAATAAAATCATCCTGTGCTGTAAGGGTGATTTTCTTAGGTGAAGAGGTATGTGGTGCCTTCTTACCTCAAAAATATTTCAGCAGATTTTCACTGTAGCTAGTAATTGTGCCTGGTCTTTACTCTTCAGTGTTTTTCTTGCTGAAAAGTATTGCTGAGGTATTTTATATTGGCTTGAAGATCCTGTAAATCACCATGGGGAAAAGATGTGTCCAAATAAACGGAAGTCACTTTGGAAATAAATGTAAGTCCATTTCAGTTAAATAAATTGAAGTAAAAAAAAAAAAACTGTGGCCAGCTCAGCCTGCCACGGGGGTGGGGCAGGCAAGGCACGTGGTGCAGTAGATTGAACTACAGTCCCTGCGCGCTTGCCGGAGCTTGTCCAAGCAGGCGCCTTAGACCGCTGAGCCGACTCTCTGACCCCAGAGGGTTTATTTTCTTGATTACTCTAGCCCCGCTGCTGGGAACAAGTGCAAATCACATTCAGAAGTTTCATAATATGCCTGTGTGAACATTTAAGCGTCAGTGGGAAAGGACAGATGGGTGACTTCTAGGAGACGCAACCAAGTGACACCTGGTGAGCTCACTGTGCAGCGCTAGGCTTGGATCTTGCAAAATCAAGACAGCAAGAAGTCCCCTTTGCTTGGGTCCTTGTGGCGTGCTGGGCACTCAGCTACATAAACACTCCGTGTAACGTTTATTTCTTCCAACACCAGCGACGACCCTAGAGTGAGGTGTTCACATTCGGAGTGGGAACAAGGTCAACAGGGCAGAACATCAATCCCTCCCCCTAGAGAAGGAGCTGGAGTCGAAGAAGAATAATGGCTGGGTGTGGCTGCACATTCTTGTAATCTCAGCTCTTGGGAGGCTAAGGCAGGAGGATCTCTGTGAGTTTGAGGGCAAACTGGGCTACAAAGTGAGTTCAAGGCTGGTCTGGACTGCATAGCAAGACCTTGTCTCAAACAACAAAG
>PVKN010005157.1:0-31565 GCA_004027915.1 Capromys pilorides
GAGGGGAGGGGGGAGGGGAGGGGGGAGGGCGGGCGGGCTGATCTGGAGTGCCTCAGCTTTTCACTCAGTCTGGGTGACTCTGTGTCCCCATCCCCCTCGGGTCCCCCAGGTTTCCCACGCAGTTTGTGGGCTACTTTTCAGGCATTTAGGAAGGCAGGGTTTTATTTTCACAGCCATCAGCTCCATATTGTCACTGCTGCTGCTGTCCGGGAAGTCCTCTTCCTCCCTCTGCCTCTGTCACCCTCCCCATGCACTGCTGAGCCAGGGGCTGGTCCCATCCCCCCCAGGACTTCTGTCCCTCTGACTTGACTCACTCTCCTGACCCCTGCAGTGAGGATGCTGCCCTGAGCAAAACAGTGCCCAGGGCACAGAGCTGCCCCTGGGGCTGTCCCGAAAGCCAGCACCCAGGCATCGCCTTTCAGGGACAGAGAAGTCCTGGGTGACTCACTCCCAGATCCTCCCAGGGTCCCCACCTTTACATGGGTGGTGATATTTAAGGTGAAAATCTTGGGGCTTTGATAGGGAAGAAGGGTGGCCTGCCCAGGGTCACAGCCAACTTGAGAATCAGAAATAAGGTCCTTCCTTTCGGGATCCCATCAGAGCAAGCTGTGTGACATTCTAGCTTCCTGGCCTAGAAAAGCCTTTGGCTGGGAGAGGGAGGGTATGTGCCAACTCCGCTTCTCTCCACCTTCTGCCATACCAGTATCCCTATATCACAGCCGTTTTCTAATGACTGGGATGCAAGCCTGACACCTTCAGCATAGAGGAGGACAGGTTGATGTTAGCTCACGTTTATAGCCCATGGTGGGATCCAAGGGAGCACACATGTGGGAAGAGCGTATGGGGCAAGATGCTCACATCACTGCAGACAGGAAATAGGGAGAAAAGAGGAGAGGGAGACACGCCCAGGCCACACCCATACCCACAGGCCACGCCCCCAGGACTGCCTCTTCTAACCAGGCCCCTCCTAACAGCGAGTCAGTTATGAGCCCCATAACCCATCAACTTCTCAAAGCCCCGTATATATGTGTATGACATAGGGGACACACAGGGACATTCTTAGTTGAAACAGCACCCCAAGACTTCTTTGCAGGGTCACCTTCTCTCCCTACTCCAGGGGCGTCTAGGGAGTCAGGTTTGCTGAAAGGAACAGAGGGTTGGTTGCGGGGGATTTGAGGGAAATGCTCTTCAGAAAAATTCCTTTTCTAGGAAAGAGGGAAGATGGAGCCCAGGAAGGAACAAACGGGGACGTGGCTGCCAATAAAGCTGTCCTTCATCTTAGGCACACAGAACCCAGAGGACAGGAGGGACACCTCCTTGCTAAGCTGGGTTTTTATTGAAGGTGGTCCCTCTGTGTACTGGCAACCATGCAATTCATCCGTTTACCAGTTCCAACCAAGGAAGAGCATGGTTAGGCACCCACAGCCCACAGCCTCTCCCCGCATCCTGACTCCTGGACAGCACCTGACCGGGGGCCCTGAATCCTGGTAGGCTCCCTAAACTCCACACCCTTCCCTGAGGGCACAGGAGGGTGAACAGTGCTGGGCCAGAGACGAGTCTGCCCTTCCTTGGAAAGAGCCTGTGTTTTCCCCTACCATGCTCACCACTTCTGTATTCTATTATAATCTCTCCCTCTCCCCCCTCTTCCCTCCCCGCCTTTATCCTTGTACCAGCAATGGAATTCAGGACCTTGCACTTGCCAGGTAGGTGCTTGTGCCGCTGAGCTATATCCTCTCTTACGATACTCTCAACCTTGGAAAGGTAAGATGGTTGTGCTGTGTTTCTAGTGAATTTAAAAACAGTCTTTCTATTAGCCTTATGGTAGCACAGGAGCCCACAGGTGACAGGCAGAGAGACTTGTCTTTTAACCTGGCTTGAGTACCTCACTGCAGACCTTACAGGGTCCTTTGAGAATGAGGCACAAAGGGGTGGCGAGGATGCCCTCAGATCTGGGGCAACCCAGTCCTGCAGAGGCCTGGGGACACCTCTTCCTCCAACTAGGGGGGATCAGAGGAGACTGCCCCCCCCAAAAAAGCAGAGCCTGGACATTTTCATAGTCTACGACATTGTGTGGGCACAACACACTCTTCCCATGCACAGTCCCACACTCCCAGCCTATTGGATGGATCCTAGGGTAGGGTTTCCTGAGTCCCAGACGGACAGGGGCTACGCACACCACAGCAGATAGACAGCCGCAGCTCTCCGCCTTGCCCCCTCCCCAGACATCAGCCTGGAAGCCAGGCCTAACCACTTCCAAAGTTCGAAGACTCTCAGCCTCTCAGTAACCAGATACTTTCTGGTGCTTGGATTGCTTCACCCAGAGCTGCCAACAGCTGCTGCCTCCCAGGGTCCTTTGCTGTGACGTGGCCAATAAAAAGGCTGGAAGGGTTTCCAGGATGCCACATAGCCCCTTTGTCAATTAAAATAAAAGAAACAAGAGAAGGAGACCCTCCAACCATTTTTATTTTCTTGCACAAGTGAATTAGACCCATATGGAATATGCTTCATTTTGACGAGGTGCTATTTTAAGACTTTAGGCGATTGTCCTTAAAATATATCCCAGCCTTTTATGGCTGCCTGGGATTTGAGAGAAACCAGCCTGAGTGCTGCCAGTTGCACGGGGTGTGGCCAGGGTTCTAGGGGAGCCACGCACAGTGAGGAGTCCTAGGCCTTGTGGCCAAGGACTTCTGAGAGCACATATGCTGCTCCAAAGGCTGCGGAGTGGGGGTGGGGGGAGAGAGGGGCGGGGACAGTGCAGGAGATGCCATGAAAAAAAAGAACTGGGGCATTTTTATAGTCTGCAACATGAAGAGCAGACGCGCATGTGCATGCGCGCACACACAAGCGAAGACTTCGCCCAAGCGGTCCCGCCCACCTCCCTGGGTATTTACTGTCCAGTTGCTCTTTCAATCGTACTTCAGAGAGTCAGAAGGCACTGTCCTGGAGCGGAGCGGAGTGCCTGCCTATCCTATGCGAGGCCCTGGATTTGATCCCTAGCACCACAAAATCAAACAAGTCAGAGTAAGCACGCCTACACAGTTTTCATTCTTTGTTCCTAATAAAATAATCAGAGCCTGGAGCAAAAGATATACATAATTTTTTTTTTTTTTTTTTTTTTTTTGAGGACCACACAGAAAGTGTTACTCACTTCTTGTTTCACATGCATTCGGTAGGGCTGAGGCGGAGGTGGAGTTGCAGGGTGGCTTTCTGGTAAGGAGGAGTGAGCCTTGTTATGATTCCCCATCTGATAAAGCGCACGCACGTGTACAGGTGGGCAGCCTAGCAGCCCAATCGCATAATCGACATGCGCAAAGTTCCTCTGGGTCCATCACGCTCGCTGACTACCACTATTGGTTTTTGGCACTGCTGCTGCATATCCTTCATAAAAACAAAGGTCCAATATTCAACTGAGGTTGCGTTGGCTAACAGAGCACCAGTTGACCAGCATGGGAAGTTCAGAAGGAAAGACTCTGTGTACAGTGTTCCTGGCCTGTATGAATACACCAGGAAATCTGGGTCTAAAAGTGATTGCTTTTCAAGGTGATGAATGAAACTCTTTGGATTGATATCAATGATCTAAGTGACCTACATGACCTGCAACTTGCCATCCTCCTCACTCTCCGTTTCAGAATGTGGGCCAGAGGAGGCCCTCATGCCTGAGAGGGCCAGCCAGAGAGACAACATGGCGCCGGTGTGGCCACCAATTCCATTTTATATATGCATGTGTTTGCTACAGTGTGGTTGATAGTAGTTTGACAGTGGACATGGGCTAAAGTATCCAATAACAGAGCTCTAGTTAAACCAGTAATTATATGGCCATCCACAGAAAAATCACGTAGCCATCAAAAATTGAAGATACTAATGACTACTGACTTCATTAGTGAAACGAATAGCGGATATGATCTTACTATGTAAATGCATGTGTGTGTGTGTGTGTGTGTGTGTGTGTGTGTGTGTGTATTTCCTCAGCATGGAAATATCTTTTTAAAGTAAAAAAACAAGGGCCAGACAGGTAGTTCAGTAGACTAAAGCACCTGCTTAGGCACAGCACAGTGGCCAGGGTTCCATCCCTAATCCCCGCCCCTGGTGTGTGTAGTTGTGTGAATGTATATATAAATATATACATATATAGGTATGGAATTCTGAGAAGATATCAGAGAAGGAAGCAAGAATCTGTCTCCCTATCCAGACAGCAGCGGTACTCTGGGAGTCTGTCTGTTCACCGTGAGGGTTTTGGAGCTCTGGAGTCTAGGTGAAGCTCATGACTTGTACGGAAAGACTTAGGAGGTGAACTGAGGATGACGTTGGCCAACTTCAGCCCTGAGCTTGGGAGCAGCAGCCTGGTCTCTTGGTAGGTGTGTGTGTTCCTAGAGCAGTTTAAACGCAGCTCATAGGAACCCGGATGGACAACACAGATCTTGCCTTCCAAAGTTGGGCATCTGTGTGCCAGTCATGGGTTGCTGTTTCCACTCCCCAAAGTGCTGAGGAGGATGTCCATGTTTGCTGAAACTCTCCCCTATCATAACAAACTCCTTCAACTCAGTCAAGGTTCTTTAAAAGGCCTAGTGCCTCCCATGGCCCTCCCAGATTTTTATGAGCCAGAAATTAAAATACTAGAATATTTGAAAAGAACTAACTGTTTGGGAGAAAGTAGAAAGTCACTCAGAATATGTAAGAAAAGATGAAGGCTCAGAAAATATGAGGAGACCCAAGGTTTATATCCCAGGAGGTTCCTCAGCATGGAAATATCTTTTTAAAGTAAAAAAACAAGGGCCAGACAGATAGTTCAGTAGACTAAAGCACCTGCTTAGGCACAGCACAGTGGCCAGGGTTCCATCCCTAATGCACCATGCTGGCCCCGCCCCTGGGGTGCGCTGAGATGGTGACTGAGACTGGGCATGGTGATGTGTGTCTGTAGTCCCACTGCTTGGGAGACTGAAAACAGGAGGATCACTATGAATCTGATCTATGTAGTGAGACCCTGTTGACCCTGTACTAAATATTAATTAATTAATTAATTAATTAATTAATTAAAAAGGAATAAAAGTAAAAATAAAACACAAATATAGAGCAAAACCTGGGGGAGAATCTGATATACAGAGTTAATATTGCATTAGATTCCAATGTCCAGTTCTTACCAAAACCAAGTCACAAGACTTATAAATAAATAGAAACAGTACAGCTCATTCAAAGAGAAAAATAAACCAACAGAAACACTCACTGGAAAGACTGAATGGGCATACTAGAAAAAAGACTTTAGAACAACTGTCTGAAAGATGTCTAAGAGCTCAAGAAAGACACCTGATAAAATAATGGGCAAATAAAATAGATGGCTAAGTAAGAAGGTTGGAAATCGAAAGGAAACTCTAGAGCTGAAAAGTACAAAAACTGAAATGAAAAATGCGCTGAAGTGACACAAAAGCACATTTGAATAGGCAGAAGACTGAGCCTTAAGATGAGACCATTGAACGTACTGAGTCTGAAGAAAGGGGAAAAAGATTGAAGAATAGTAAACAGAGCCTAAGGGGTCTATGGGACATGGTCAAGTAGGCCCACATATACACAGGGGGCATCCAGAGCAGGAGAGGAAGAAAGGGGTGGAGAGATTATATGAATGTAACAAAAGCCATGAATGTACATATTCAAGAAACTCAACAAATGTTAACAAGAAGAACTCCAAGGGCCCCATGCTGAAACATAATCAATCTGCCAGAAGGTAAAACTAGAGTTTCTTAAAAACAATAGGACGAAAGAGACTTATCCATACAAGTAATCCTCAGTCGGATTGTCACTACATTTCTCCTCATCAAATTAGAAGGCCAGAAGTGAGTAGACTGAGGCTATATTCAAAATGTTGGAAGCATGTAGGAGGTGGAAGACAAGGTGATGGGGAGACAGGTGTGATCAAAATATATTTCCTTGACCTAACTGGAAATTAATTAGCCTTGAAAGTGAGGGATCAAAAATGCCAGCCCCAGTTGGCCTGTGCATGCCTAACCAGCCACAACAGAGACGCCACTAAGCAAGCAGTAGACTAGTGGGCTATATAGTCATCTGTATGACATTGGCTATGACAATGGTACTTACCAGTGCTGATCTGCATCCCAGGGCTTACTTTTGGGGAAACATGATGCTTACGGAAACCGTCAATTTGTACAAATGATAGAAAGTAATAATAAAAAGAAAAATGTGATGGAAAAAAAATCTAAAAGAAAAAAAATACCCTACTGGTCAAGAATTCTATGCCCAGTAAAATAGTCCTTTAGGATGAGGGAAATGTTAAGACATTTCCAGATAAACCACAGTTGAGCAATATTATGGCTTAGATCTTATTCTCACCAAGGCCCAAGTGTTCAGAGGCAGGGCTTTTGGAAGACAAATGGATAGTGGGGCTGTTGTACTCATTCAGAGATTAACCCACAGCTATGTGTTGTGCTGTTAAAAGGCAGGTCTGGTCAGAAGAAGCAGTTCTCTAGGGATGTGGCCCGGAAGGGTTCGTGCTCCCTCCCTAGCACATTGCTTCTGTCCCTGCTTCCTGATCACCATGACATGAACATCTTCCCTCAACCGGACCCTTCCTCCCTGCCTTATCTGCCTTGGACCCAGCTGACTGCGGGAAGAAACTGCCAGCCGGAGTAAACCTCTCCTCCTTTAATTTGTGGGTGTTGGGCATTGTGTTCCAGTAACATGGAAGGCACTGAGACAAGTGAGTTTGGTACGATTGCACCTGTCCTCCAAGCAATGCCAGGGCAAGTTATGAAGGTTTCAATGGAGAGACCTCGACACTAGCTCTAACATATATGAACAAATACAGATCTCAGAAAAGCACATATCTGAGCAATTAGATACACTAGTACTGTTCTAACAATATATTGCTCCTATTTTTGTTTTCTATATGATTTATAACACTATTATATTTCCTAAAAATTGTTAGTTTAAAAGGAAACACTACTGTGACTTTGCCTTATTATTCCACATTTTGTTTTTCACACATTTTAAGAGACTATGGTCTCTTAAAAGCTGGTATGAATTCAGTAAGAATGTTGTGAGTTTAGGGTGTAAAATATAATCCTAATACTAATTCAGAAAAGGAGATCTAGTACATACACTAAAAGATACGAGGAGATTAAACTATTTCACTACAAAGTAAACTGAACACAAAAGAATATAACTCAAGAAATAAACAGAACTCTAAGGCACATAAAAATAAACAGAGAAATGACTGAAGCAATTTCCTTCTTACTAGCACTTACTTTGAATCTAAATGGGCACGGACATGAACTAAACGCACCAATGAAAATGCAAGGGCTGGCCAAATAGCTCAGGGGATTAAAGCACCTGCAAGCAGGGGCAGGGGCCAAGGGTTCAATCTCAGTGCGGGGTGTACTGAGACAGCAATTGAGACTGGGCATGGTGGCATGTGCCTGTAATCCCAGCTCTTGGGAGGTTGTAAGCAAGTGGACCATTATGAGTCTGATCTAGTAGTGAGACCCTGAACACCCTGTAGACCCTGCCCTAAAATAAAAAAAAAGGAAACAAGAAAATGCAAAAGTTTATAAAATGGATAAAAATAAATTGAAACCCACTGTCTATTATGCGTTTATTTTAGGTCCAAAAGCAAATATATTGAAACCAAAGGGCCAAAGATGGCAATCCATACAGATAAAGCCAGAATAAAGCAGAGGGTGTTCTACCGATAGCAACAAAAGCAGACCTTCATTTTGAAAGAGTTAAAAGAGACCAAAACATGGCACATTGGTAGAAGGCTCAATGTAGCAGGGAGGTGTAACAACTATAAACACTATGGACCTACTAACAAGCCATTAAAACATATGAAGCAAAAATCAACAGGATTAAAGAGAATAAAAGACCATCAACCACACTATTTGGAGACTTCAACACCTACTTTTCAATAATGGCTAAAACAAGAGTTAATAATAATAATTAAAAAAAAGATGAGAATACAGTAAATCAAGTGGATATGTTGGATATAGTCAAAACTCCATATCTAAAAAACATTTTTTCAGTGCCTGTGGGGCTTTGCCATGACTGACCATATGTCAGGCCACAAATTAAGTGTGAGTGGATTTTAAGACAGTTATAATAGAAGATCTCGTCTCAGACCACAAGGAAATGAAGTTAGAAATTAATAACAAGAAGAATTCAGTAGTATGTGCAAATCAAGTGGCATTCCCTTAAGTAACCAACAGATCACAAGAGAAATTAGAGAATACTTAGTGACAGTAACAGCAAAACCACAGCCTATGAAACTATTTATGAGGTGCAGAAAAGTAGTGCTGAGGGGGAAATTTGCAGCTCTTAAGTGCTTGTGTTACAAAACACGGACGATCGCACAACAACGACCTACCTTTAATGTAATGTATAAAAAGAACAGAGCCAAACCCAAGACCAAGGAAAGGAAGGAAACAATAAAGATCAAGAGGATGTAGAGAAGACAACAACAGCATCAGAGAAAAGAGGCAAAACCAAAAGCGGGCTCTTCAGAAAGATCAACAAGGTGACAAATGTTTAGGCAGACAGACAAAAAAAGTGGGGACGAAGACATGACTTACTAAAATCAGAAATGAAAGTGGGGACATCACTCCTGGTTCTACCCAAATAGAGAGAATTATTTTATTTTTATTTTTATTTTTTTGGCTGCCTTAAGGGCAGGTCTCATGCTCCATGTGCGTGTGGGGATTGAACCTCAGTTCCCAGCGCCTGAGAGACTTTGCCAAATCACATGCTCTAACCAACTGAGCTACCTGGGAAGCACCCCTAGAGAGAATTATCAGAGTACCATGAGCCATTATCCATGGACAAATTGAAAAGCCTAACTAAAATGGGCCAATTCCTAGAAACACAGATCTGCCAAGAAATAGTAGAAATAGAAAAATTTGAATAGAGCTATAAGTAGTAGAGATATTGAATCAGAGATAAAGATCCTTAAAAACAAAAAAACAGAACCTCACAAAATAAAAGCCCTGGCCCTAATGGCTTCACTGGTGAGTTCTGTTAAATATTTAAAGAATGAACACCAACTCTTCTCAAAGGTTTCCAAAAATATTGAAGAGAGAGAACTTCCTAAGTTAGTCCACAAAGCTAACAATACCCTGGTACTACAGCCAGATATAGACAGTGTAAGAAAGTTACAGAATTGTGTCTCTTCTGAACATCAATGACAAAATTTAACAGTGGATTCAGGGGACTGTATACTGTGACCTAATTAGTTTTATTTGTTGAATGCAAAGATGGTCCACATATGCATATTAATCAGTGTAATATGCCACATTCACAGAATGAAGGGGACAAAACATATGATTTTCTCAATTGATACAGGAAAAAGCATTTGTCAAAATTCAACACCTTTTCATGCTAAACTAGGAACCAATAAACTAGGAACAAAAGCAAATCAGCCCCATATAACAAGAGCCATTGGTTAAAAAAATTCACAATTAACATCATACACAATTGTGGATAAATTGGGAATGAACCAAAGATGCTCATCTTCACCTCTTCTGTTTAATATATGGCCAAAAGTCCCTGGTGGGGCCGTTAAGCAAGGAAAAGAATGGAAAACTCTCAAACTGGAAATAAAAAGACAAAATTATCCCTATGTGCAGATCTGACATATAGGATACCCTACATATTGCATACATATGCACAAAAAAATTGTTAGGGGCTGGGGAGTTAGCTCGGCAATTTAAACGCCTTCCTGGCAAGCACAAGGCCCCAGGTTTAATCCCTGGTACTGCATGCCATGCTGGCTGGTCACAGAAACCAGGTGTGGTGGCGCACACCTGTAATCCCAGTACTGGGGAGGCTAAGACAGTAGGCTTACAACAAGTCTGAGCTGTATAGATAGATACTGTACCAAATTTTAAAAAATTAAAAAATTATTAGACTAAAACAGTCACAAAGTAGCCAGATACAAAGTCACTACCCCAAAGTACTTTGCATTTCTGTATGATAATAAATAATCTGAAAAGGAAATAAAAAACTCATTTTCTGAATAACTAATACAAAGACAACAATATACAATGCATTAACTATTATAACTGTCCTACTAACCTGTTTTGAAACTGTTCCACTGCTATTTTTTTTGCATTAATATGAATTTAAAAATTCATTTTCAATAGCATCAAAAAAGAATAAAATACTTAAGATTAGTTTAAGCAAAGAACTGAAAGACTTGTCTAATGAAAACTATAAAACATTACTGAAAAATTAAAGACATCAATATATGGAAAGATATCCTATGTGCATAGGTTGAAGGGCTTAACGTTGTTAAGGTGACAGTGCTAGCAAAGTGACCTACAGAGCCAGTGTGATCCTTCCCCGCTATCGTTTGATAGCTTGCATGAGCTCAGACCTAATTACCAATGTGACAGTATTGGGGGTGGGCTTCTTGGAGGTAATTTGAGGGCAGAGTCCTCACGAGGGTGATGACTGTCCTCATAGACTAAGTTCTTGCTTATTTTAAGGGCCACTTTCAGGACATGGAGAGAAGGGGCCATCTGTGATCAGGAAGTGGGTTCTTACCAGACACAGAATTCACTGATGCTTTGGTCTTAGACTTCCAAGTCTCCAGAACCAGCAGCAACAAATAAGTGCTTCTTATTCACAAGCAACCCAGTGGATGGTACTTGTTACAGCAGTCAATACAGACTAAGACGGCCAAAATCCTAACGTTTTGCAGCAGTAAAAATTCCTCCATACTAATAAACTAAAAAAAAAAAAGAAAGAAATTCCCAACAGAAAATGAAGAAAACTTCACGTGGAGTCTGACTAGAAAAAGCAATCTTGAAGATGAACAAAATTGGAGAACTCATACTTTCTTATTTCAGAGTTTACTACAAAGCTATAGCAATCAAGGGGCCAGGGAGATAGCTCAATAGAGTAAGCGCTTGCCTGGCAAATGCTGAGTTCAATCCCCAGTACTGAAAAAAAGAAAGAAAGAAAAAGAAAAAGAAAAAATCTATCGCAATCAAAACAACGTGTTATTGGCATAAAGATGAACACCTGGACCAATTTATTAGAATAAAGAGAGCTCAGGGGCTGGGGAGATAGGTCAGGAGAATAAGCGCTTGTCTGGCAAGTGCAAGGACCTGAATTCAATCCCTGGTTCCACAAAAAAAATAAAAAATAAAGAGAGCTCAGCAACCAACTCGTATGTACATCGTCAAGTGATTTTTAGCAAAAGGCCCCACAATATTCAATGTGGAAAGACAACATTTCCATCAAATGGTGCTGCATGGCTGTTTACCCATATACAAAACAATAGGCCCTTACCTAAACAGCAAGTAAAAATTAGCTCAAACTCATAGACCTAAAGCCACTAAATTCTCAAAGAAAGCAACCCAATTCCAAAACAACAAAGGGATGAGTAGATATTTCTCCAGAAAAGAGACTTCATCCGGCCCTGGCACATTCTCCTGAGGAAGAAGAGCACATTACGGCCCAGCAATGCCCTGCAAATGAACAGAGTCATCAGGTGGCTCTGGTGACACTAGAGAAAGCCGGGCAGCTGGCAGCTGGGAAGATGAGCCTGCACCGGGAACAAGGGCCCAGGTGGGATCAGACCTGGCACCAGCTCTGCTCAGGGCCTCCTACCTCCTGGAGAGTCGTACATTCCCAGAGTGCCAGCCTAGAAGGACAGAAGGGGAAACTGAGGCCAGCCGAGGCACAAAGGACTCCACTGCTACCCACAGCAGATTGAGCTACCATCTGACTCCTGGCCTAGGCTTTTTTCTTAAATAAATAAATAAATAAATTTCTAAAATTCCAAAGGCCTGGATAAGTAAGAGACCTTACAAATTGTCTAATTCATACTCTCATCACGTATGTTCTAGAATGTAGTTCATCACGTATGTTCTAGAATGTAGCTAGCAGGTTCTGACAACATGCTTAGTGCTCAGCCTTACCTTCTCCAAGATTTGCCTAGGTATATCATTTGCCTTGATACAAGATTTGCCTTGATATAGGTGGTGGGTATTTTAAAAGCTGATCAGGGTCATTTAGGTAAGTCAAAGTCACAGACACAGTAGGTTGATGGGGTGTTTATTTGTTTGTTTTTGTGGGGGTTTTGGTACTAGAGATTGAACTCAGGACCTTGTGCTGAGGAAGGCACCCAGGAAGGCACTGTGCCACTAAGCTGTATCTCTGGCCCCTGCAAATTGACAATATAGGGTTTGGATGGCGTTCTGAGACTTAAAAGATCATTATTATCCCACGAACTTATAGTGGGATATGTAGTACAGAAAGGAGCGGGGAGGTAAAGAGAGAGACAGAGAGAGAGACAGAGAGACAGAGAGAGAGACAGAGACAGAGACAGAGACAGACAGACAGACAGACAGACAGACAGACAGACAGACAGAGACACTGAATTCTACCTCTGTATCATCCCTGGTCTTCACGGCAGGAGGTGGTGGAAGAAGGTATTGAAAGCCTGATTGGGCAGTTGTCAGTGGGCCCCAACCTTTAGCATCAGTCCCTACATCTATTGACTGTCTTCCTAGACCTGCTCAGCTTTTCCCATTACCTGCCCTCAGAATACTGTTTTCCTTTGCAGCATCTATAACAATAATGATTCAGTTCCTTGTGGGACTATCTGTCCAATATTTCTCTTCCTTTCCTTTTCTTATTAGTCCTATGAGGGCAAGAACTGGGTCTGTTTTGAGTCACCACTAGGTTTCTTGTGCAGGGCCTAGAAAACATATGTGCTCATAGCATTTGCTGAACAAATTGATGAAAGGATAGATGGATGCAAGCATGGATGGGTAGATGGATGGATGGACACATGGGTAAATGGATGGATGGATGAATGCAGAGGTGGATGAATGGGTAGATGGATGGATAGATGAATGTGTGCATGGGTGTATGTATGTATGTATGGATGGATGGATGGATGGATGGATGGATGGATGATGGGTAGATGCATGGGTGGATGAATGGATGCAGGGGCGGATGAGTGGATGGATGGGTGGGTGAATGGATGGATGGATGCAAGAGTAGATGAGTGGGTGGATGGATGCATGGGTGGATGGAGGGATGGATGGATAGATGGATGCTCAATAAATTGGCTAGTGATAGATGGATGCATGGGTGGGTGGATGAATGGGTGGGTGGATGGATGCATGCATAGGTGGACGGATGCATGCATGGGCAGATGAGTAATTGGGGGAATGGGTGTATGGATGGATGCATGCATGCATGGATGGATGGATGCATGGATAGATGCATGGGTAAATGAGTGGTTGGGGGAATGGGTGGATGGATGGGTAGGTGGATGGATGCTCAATAAATCCACTGGTGGTGGATGGGTGTATGTGTAGAACCTAGGCTCACTGGTGAACATAGGCATCTAGTGACTCGGGGCCTCAGGCCTGGGCTCTGGGCTGAGAGCCGGAGCAGACCAGGCCAACATCACTGTTCCCAAACTGTACCTACAGGTGAGTCACCTAAACTCTAAACCACACGCTTCTTTCCACACTGAGGCTGCCTAGAGGGGCCCCAAGCCTCAAAGAGTAGCAGGAAAACTCTGCTCCCACGCAGCGCTCCTGCTGCCTCTTATCGTGGCCGCCACTTTGATGTGCTCCTGGTGAGTCACAATTGCCGCCGCCTCAGCACCGGTCCAGGTTCTGCAGCCTCCTGACAGTTTTAAAGGAAAAAGTCGGAAGTGGCAGACTCTATCTTTGAGTTACGACTTCAAACAGCTCTTTGATTTGATTACTCCTGGGTTCAATTATGAGTGGACTTGTGGTTGCAGGAGACAAGGATGTCGAGCAGAAAACAGTGGGACTGTCACCTCCAGCAAAGTGCAGAGAATGCGCCAGCCCTTGGAAGAACCCATCTCCAACTCCTCCGGGGCTGCTGCAGGCCTACCACCAATGTCCAATCCGGGTACCCCAGCTCTGGCTGCTTCCTGGTACACCCTGGACCCTCGCGTGCTGTTCCTTACTATCATATCACACTATCTCTTGTGAGGAATGCCACCTTGTATGTCACCTCCCTTTCTTATTATCTATGCATCTACGGGACCCAACTCACCCCTTGTTCCACTTGGCCCCTTCTGATCCCTTACTTGCCTGCTGTCAGAGGCCACGGAAGCCTCCCTTCCAGTGTGGCCATGACCCCTGTCACTCTGATGCAATATGTGTTTGGCAGTGTTGTAATTTAAGGAGGAAAGTAGGGATTTTAGGGGAACAAAGGCACTCTTTGGCATCCAAAGAAAGAAACTGGGGGTCCAACTTGGCCCCTTTCCTCTTGTCTCATCTCAGAGGAGTTATTACCTTCAGTTTGCTCTTGGTTGAAATTGAGGCTTTCTTGTTTTGACGATTTTGAATATGAAATAAATAACGGCCGACAGCATGCTTTGTAAAGCGGATGGTGGCTGCGTGCGTGAGAACACTCAGGGCTCGCACCCTTCGCGCTCGGTCCCCATCCGCATGCTGCTCTTTCGGTCCATACGCACGCAAGCATTCTTTTCCTAACCAGGCTGTGAGCCCTTACAGCAAGGAACTGAGGCTTCCTTCAGAAACTCACCCTCCTTTGCACCTAGTGCAGAGCTGGGTGCTTAGTGGGTACCCAGTAAGTAAATGTCTTCTAAAAAAAATCGGTCAGCTAGAGGAAAATAAAGCAAAGAGAGAACTTTTCATTAGCCAAGAAAGCCTTCCAAAGATCCCGTTTCCTGTCTACTTGAAAAGCACACATGGAAAGCAAGGTCACTGTGCCAAGCAGCAGCCCCACTCCCGGACAGGGTGGTCCAAGGGTTTTAAAGCAGTAGGATGCTTCTCATCCTCCCATGGTCTCTTCCAGCTTCTCAGAGAGTCCTGGGAAAGGAGGCAGGAAACACAGGGCCATCCATGTCCCTTCCACAGAGAGCAAAGCGAGGTCCAGCAAGGACAACGGCCTTCCTGCCCACGCCCCAGGAAGAATCAGGAAATCATTGATAAAACCCAGCCCACAAAGCCAGAGCTGCCTCTTCACCTCTGACTGCTCAAAATGGGGCTGCTGACTCCACTGAAAGAAAATGTCCCGCCGTGCGTAAGATCGTCACTACTGTCACATCCTTATCCTACGCCGTCATTGCTAATGATGCCTTTTGTACGTGGACATTGAGGTTACAGCAAGGTGGGCCAGGCTGCCATTTCCAGGACCCCGGGCACCCTCTGGGAGTGTGGGCTGCCTGCACCCGGGCTGTGACTCTCCCCTCATTTCTCTGGCTCCCCATCCACAGGAAGTTCAGGTCAACCACATCCTGCCGCGTCCTTGCAGACGAGATAACGATCCCCACCACCACCATTCTCTGTCCCACCACAGCCCAGCCCAGAGAGGCCCAGGGGCTTCCTCCACCCCCTGACAACCACAGAGCGTTCAAGAGCGTCAGAGCTGGAGGAGCCTCATGCTAAGCTTCCTCCTTCAGATCTAGGCGTCTGGGCCACTTGCCTGGTCCCCAGCCATCTCTAGAGCTTAAGACGTGGGCCCAGGAATCTGTGTTTCCTACCAAGCACCTTGCGTGGTTGGGTAAGAATTCAAGTATGTTTTTTTAAATAAACTTTATTTATCTGTGTTATGGCTGGCTCAGCCTGCCTGGGGTGGGGCTGGCGCAGCATGTGTTGCCGGGTATCGAACTGCGGTTCCTGTGGTTGCCTAAGCTTGCCTAAGCAGGCACTTTAGACTGCTGAGCTATTTCGCAGGCCCACGAGTCCAAGTTTGGAAGCCACAAGTCTGACTGACTATTTATTTATGCATTTGGTACAGGGTCTCACTGTGCAACTCAGACTTGTAGTGATCCTCCTGTTTTCAGCCTCCCCAGCACGGGGATTATAGGCATGCACCATCACACTTGGACTCAGTGGCTGGCTCAGTGTGCCTAGGGACAGGACCAGTGCCACATGTGGTGCTGGAGATGGAATATAGGTCCCTGAGCTTGCCAAAGCAGGCACTTAGTCTGCTGAGCACTCCCCCCCATCTCTGACTCTCTCTCCCTCCTTCCCTCTCCCTCACCCATCTCTCTCCCTCCCTCCTTCCCTCCCTCCCTCCCTCCCTCCCTCTCTCCCTCTTTCCTTCCATTCCCCCTCCCTCTTTTCATGAAGAAAAGAATGGAAACCCAGAGAGGAAAATGACTTCCCTGCCAAGCTTTCCTGTGGGATTGGGCATGTCTTTGGTGTGCCTGTGACGCCTGCCAGGGGCCACTGAATGCCACTGGAGTCCTACTTTGCTGTGAAGGGAGTGGGTCAGGAGAGCTGAGGAAGCCACCTTGAGGTCTGTGGTAACTCACCAGCTCTACTGGAGCAGGAGGAATGGTGATCGGCCGCAGTGTGGGGCATTTGGAAGAGCCTTTGGGACAAACTCCCTGCACTTAAGGCTGGCCTGGAACTTACAGCTCTCCTGCCTCAGCCTCCTGAGTGCTAGATTTACAGTCATGTGTCACACAGACCAGCTGTGTCTCTATTTTTTAGGGCAGGATTTGCACTCTAATGGCAGAGTAAAGCTGGAAAATATTCCCTATCTGGCCCTTCACAGAAAAAAAAAAAAAAAAATTCTGCCAACCCCTGCTTTAGCCCATCAGTCAACCAGCCTAGTTTTATTCCTGTGACTATACCGGAAGGTCTCTGGTTGTCCCAGGCAACTACCCATAGTGCTTTGGGATACCTCATACATACTGAAAAAAACTAAAATTATTGTTGAATAAATGAACCATTGCAATGAGCTATTTTAATTTCCCCTATACAAATGAGAAAAGCACAGCTTTTAGGAAAGCTAATTGTATAGTCCGAGGTCTGGGCCTTAGAAAATGCTAGAATTAGGATTTATTTTATCTAAGCTAGAGTGGTTTACCTTTTAAATTTAAAGCAGAGATCATAGAGAATTTTGCCAGAAATCTGCAGAAACCAGGCCTCAGGTAGATCTCTTGGAAGGGGGTGGACCACAGGGCTGGGACACTCCAGGAAGGAATAAAGGATGGCCTGAGTGGGTAGGCAGATCCCATCCTGCTAAGAAAGCAGATGCCTTGTGACTCTGTTAAGCTACTTCATACTATAGTGCTCGCTTCTTTCTAGATCTGAGTTCTTCTTAACTAATAGTTAACACTGGAGCTCTTTGACCTTGGAAGAAGAAGAGGACGCTTTAAACCTTGTAGAAAGGGGAGGCACTTGTGAGCCATACCTGCTTGCCAGAGTGCGACCTCAGAACTTGCCAGGCTCTGGTGTTGGTGGTGTTGAGTCACTGAGGTATCTGGGGGAGCCTGGGCCATCACATGGCTGTAAGGGCTCAGGAGGGTGCCCACCCCTGGGAGCCTGGGCCTAGGGGCCATGAAACCCTCTCAGCCATGAAGTCTTCAGCCCTCTGTGGGTTCCTGAGGACACCCTGCTTTGCTAGGGCCACCTTGCCAAAGTAGCCACAGAATGCACCGGGTTGGTTGATGGGGATCTCTTGTTACCTTAAAAAAAAATTATAGGATGTCAGTCTCGGACTAAGCTCCCACACAAAACCCTAACAGGCCAAATCATCCAAGCAAGTCACTCGCGTGGGGTTCCAGACCCAAACCTGAGCCACGTGGTTATCGGACCTTCTGAGAAATCAGCAGAGATAGCAGCCAAACTTCCCTGTGGCTTGTTTCCACCAGCCTAGTGATGAGGTTTCCTCTGCCTTAATCTCTGCCTCCACAAGTGACTCGGGGTAACCGGCCCATCACCAGTGATTGTGCTGTTTTTCTTTCTCTCTACTTTACAACAAATACCACTTTGAAGCAGCAGCCCTCCTTCTGGTCTCTGCTCCTGCTTTCTTTGGCCCTTTTCTGTCTAAAAATTCGGCCTCTTCTATGCAGCCCATCAGAAAGCCCAGTGCTAATGGATGAAATAAAGCCCCAGGTGGGGCCAAAATGTACAGTGAATGCTTAAATTTTAAAAAATATTTACTCAGTGGACTAAGCACCTGCTTTGGCAAGCAATCGCAGGCACCAGGGTTCAATCCCCAGTGCTGCAGGCCACACGGGTCCTGCCCCCGGGGCATGCTGAGCAGGACCCTGGGGCCAGCCATGGTGGCGCGTGCCTGTAATTCTAGTGCCGGGGACGCTGAAAACAGGAGAATCACTATGAGTCCAAGTCACATAGCAAGACCCTACTGTACCAAATACATAAATGAAAAAATATTTAATCCAGTAAAGACACACCACCATTTGTCTCCCTCAGAGTATTTCCATTCACCTCAACACACATACGACACGAGACTCACTGGGTTCTGGAGCGGTTCTGGCAGTCCTCTTTGGTGAGGGCCGACCAGCCGTCCTCAGTGGGTTGAGAACACTCACCTCTCGTGGTCTTTTTTCACTTCAGGGAAGAGCCAGACGTCGCACGGTGCCAGATCAGGTGAATAAGATGGATGAGGCATTGTTGTGTTTTTATTGGACAGAAAGTGTCATACACGGTCGATCGAGGGGTGGTTGACAATATCAGGGGACAAATTTACATTTTTAAAAGGGGTTGCAGTGAAGAACACATTGCCATGAATTCACTCAGAATACTCAAGAAACTCCTGCTCATTTTGAACACACTTATTCTGCCATTCTTGGCAAATGTCTTCATATATATATGTATGGTATTTGGTACCGGGCCTCACACTGTGTGGCTCAGACTCATAATGATCTCCTATTTTCAGCCTCCCCAGCGCTGGGATTACAGGCCTGCACCACCATGCCAAGTCTCCATGGCCAGTTTAGCAGGCCCCGGGGGTGGAGTCAGCAACGCATATGGTGCTGGGGATTGAACCCTGGTCCCTGCGCTTGCCTAAGCAGGTGCTTAGTCCACTGAGCTATCTCACCGGCCCTTATCTTCTACTATATTAAGTAAAAATATAGTAGATCTATATTTGCTACCTTGTTGATCACGTCCTATAGCTCCCAGTTCTAGGCTTGAAAATAAAACCAACACAAAAATCTTTAAGCTAAACTGGATAAAATTTTGACTTTTGAGTTCCTTTCCCAAAAGAACCACACCCACAAGATATCAACAATTTCTAGTCTCTGTTTTAGCATGAGAGCTTGACACTACGGACTCTGTGTCTATGTGTCTTCTCCAACCTTTACAGCTACCTCACACTTACCTCACCAGTAGGGTGCTGGTGACCACCTTTCATCCTTGGTCTCCAGAGCACTTACTGAGCTTGTGCACACACGAGCTTGAGTTTTCACACTTGTGTTTCATCCCATTATAGAATGATTTGCACTACTTAATCAGCGCAATGGTTATGTGCTCTGTACCCGTTGTACCCCAATGGTGACTCAGACAAACAACCCTCGGTAGACACACGTAGTTCAGATACACCTAGAAAAATGGGAGCAAAGTGTTCAGTGTAATTACCAGCTCCACCAGATGGGCACGGGGACCTTTGTCACACACAGAGAGAGCTCTGTTCGGGGGAATGTTCATGAGGCTATGAGCCAGGCACAAAGATTTTCACACTGGGGACATGGAGACTGGACATTTAGTGATGTTCTAAGAGACAGATATCTGATGACAATCTCAAGCCCAGCAGAGAGTGAACCCAAGAATAAAAGGTCTGCTGCTTACGAGACAAGAGTGGTAGAACTGTGCCCCAAATCTGGGGCCCTGCTGTGAGACCCCATGTTCTTGCACTGCATACCTGTGGAGCCTAGGGCTAGGTCCTTCCTAATTGTACTCTTCTCCCCACCTGGGGCGGGGGAGCTAGATCCTTCTGTCTCCTAGGCCTCCTGTTAGATTCTCCAGCAAGGAAGCCCCAGGGAGGGGAAATGTCTTAGTGCAGGAGGATTATGCGGAAGCCCTTCAGAAGGGTCTGCCTAGGGTCCCCCACACCAGCACCCTCTTCCTCCCCCAGCCCATCTCCCCTTCCAACTCCAGGACTTGCCACACTGACGCAGAAAGTCCTGGCTGAGTGTCTGTGGGAACGTCAGGGGAAAACCTAAACCTCAGAGTGAAATTTAAGGGACTGATGGGCCCCTGGGGAAATGAGCCGAGAACCAGCCCTGGGGTGAACCACCAGGCCCGAAGCTGTTTCTCTGGATGAGTCACCCAGTGACCCGTATGTTCCCCTCACCCCTTCAGGCCCTCTTCCTCTGGAGGCTGCCCTGGTTACAGGACCAGATGAATGGGGCCAAAGGGTGCGAGGTGGGGGACAATCCTTTATGAAAGAAACCACAGCGCCTTCCACCCACCCCGGGTGTGGTCATCCTCTACCTTTAACCCCATGCTAAAGTGCTTGTCAGCATCTCTGTTTCCTGCCAGCACTTCAAGGAGATCTTTAGGCATCTACCAAGATTAGGACAGAGCCTCCAACCCCCTCTTCTGTCTCAGGGAGGTCACCCGTGTGCTTTGAGCTTATTTCTCAACAAAAAGCCCATTAAAGCCCGTTTTCCACTGAGTCCATGTCAGGGATTAGGAAATAGGAACAATTAAAGAGTCACACAGGGGGACACCCACTCGGGACCCCCCTCCTGGCCCTCTCTTGGACAGTAGCTTTCTCTCCCTCAATAAATATGTTTTGTTCATTAAAAAAAAAAAAGTCACACAGAAGTTCTTTCTATGTGTGCAGGTTAGTAAGATGTCAAAGAGCCCCTCCAGAGGCCACTGGCTGAAGGAAAGGGTGTTCTGGTTGGCCATAGAGGAGACTAGGTACTCAGTAAGTAGAGGCTGAATGAATGAATGAATGAATGAATGAATGATACAAACAATTGCAGGTGTTACACTGCATCAATAACTAAACGTATTTGGAGCCATGAGAAAGTATCACTGGAGCTCTAACCTGTTTCAGGTGGAAGGGAGGCTTCTTTGCAGAAATTGCAACCTAGCCAGGACCAAGTAGGGGAGAGCAGCAAAGAGAAAGAAAGGACATCGATAGGAGAGTCCCAGGCAGAAGCAACCGCACACAGAGACAGATCCTGAGGCAGCAGGAGGCATAGGAGCAGCCTAGAGGGGTCTGGGAGTGCCAGGGTGAAAGAGGAAGACTGCTTCAGAGTGAGTCTGGCAGGCTGAAGCCACAGCCTCAAGTCCTTCCTCAGAGCCATGCCAGGTCACTAGAGGGTATGCAGCTGTGAATGATGTGGTCACATGACTGGCCTCACAAGATGAAGCCCCTCTGAGAAAGCACATTTGTCTCTTGCTGTGTGCAACTACTGGGAGTGTGTTGGTCAGTTTTCTCCGTCTATGCTAAAATGTGAAGGGCTGCACTTCCAGCCTCTTCAAGCGCACCTTGGCGTCACAAGATGATGAATTTTATTTAACAAATACCAGGATTGTGATACAGTCCTCCAGGTACCATGCCACATGCCAGTTTGCTCGTTTCCTTGTAGCAGGACAGTCTCTCTAGGGGAATCCTGAGGCAAGAAGGGAAGACATGTTTTTGGGGATTCGCATTTTATTAAAGTGTCTTTAGGTCATCAGCTAGAGTGGCATTTGGGTGTAAATTCTGTATCTGATTTTGCAGATGTTATTTCTGATAGGTTCTGGCCCTAGTCTAAATTGCTAAAATCATTATGGCGGTCGCCTAATATGGCCAATGCCCTTAAAATAAAGGCCTATGCTCCCAAGACACCTCCCCCCTTTTTTCCAACTCAGCCCAGGACATAATTTACTTTCACCCTTCCTGCCACCTCAGGGAAGACCCCCAATGAGCTCCCTTAGGTTTATCTAAACATCCCCCCCACAAACTCCACCCCTGGCAAAAGCCCATAAAAGCCTCAGCCTCCCTTTGTCTAATTGAGAGAAAAAAATTCATCATCCTTCCTCATATTCTCTCCTATGTCCCCAAAGAAAATAAAGCCCCTTTCCATTTTTCCTTCTGCCTGTTTCTCTGCTGCACCAAGAACCTATCAACTTCTTTTCTTGCTTCTGGTTTTCAGGGTTGCTGCTGGGAAGTCCATGCTTGAGGGATAGTTTGGCTGGGTATAGAATTCTATAGTCTAAATCAACCTGCACAACTACTGTGGAGAAATCCCATGGCATCTTGTACCCCAAAACAATCGTTTTGTGCTGTTGGTTCATTTTTAATTTCTAAAAGCTTCCAATATCTCTATGCAGAATATTCTGAAATTTTATAATAGTCTGACTAGAGGTTGATCTTTTTGTCAACTACTGTGTTGAGCATACAGTGAATTCAGGCAAGTGAACTCATAGTCTCAGTTCTGGGAATTTTACTGTTCAGCAAACATCATTTTTATTTCCGTGAATATTGTCCTTCCTTGGTTTTCTCCATTTTCTCTTTTGAAACTCATTATTTCAATGCTACTCTGGATGTGTGCTCCACTGTCTTAGTTACTTTTACTAGTTGCTGGGACAAATACCCGACACTCAAAATGAAGGAAGGAAAGGTTTATTTAGCTCACAGTTGCTGGAAGTTTCAGTCCATATTCGGCTGGCCCAAGGCTGAGTGGAACAGGGCAGAGAGCATCCAGTTCATGGCGGTGAAACAGCAACAGTCGCAACACAGGCAACCGACCAAGGCACAGAGAGCAACAGCCAACGTCTGTCTCTGTCTCTCTTTATATTACATTCAGGCTCTCTGCCTTAGCCTATCCACCTTAGGCCACACCCATAATCCCAGCCATACTCAGACCTATAACCCCATCTGTACTAAAACACATAATTCCAGTGGATCAAGAGTCAAGTAATCCCAGCAGTACTCAGACCCATAGTCCCATCAGTACTAAAACACATAATCCCAGCGGATCATGACTCAAATCTCAAACTCTAGAAGTCCCTGCCGCATGATTGCATGAGGCTTTAGGGGGACAACTAGACATAAACCATAACATTCGCATTCTTCCTTTCTCTTCCAGTTCAATCTGCTTATCTTTCTGTTTCGCTTTCTGAGCATTCTCCTGTCTCACACATCATAAAAAATTTTTTAGAAACAAACTCTTCCATTCTATTGATACTCATATTTCAGCACTTTGTTCAATTTTCATTTTCTTCTCCCAGTCTCTTAAAAATAATCTGTGGGTGTTTTTTTCCTGGTGTTCAGTGTCTCCTCATCTCTATGAGGATAAAACTTGTCATCTTTTGCAATCCATTCAGCATTCAAAGAAGACACTCAAGAGAATTTCCATGGAGTTGGATAGGGCTTGTCAGGTGGTGGAACTTATAAGATAATCACATGAGAGCTAATAATTTTACTGAGGGATCCACAAACATCAGAAACACCCCTCATGCAGAGGAAGGACCAGTCACTCCAAAAACAAACTGCTCACCTGAATTCCCAAAGGAGGTCACTGGTGCAGCTGAGGTCACACTACTGAGATCTCATCCCAGAAGCGGTTTCTCACCTGCTGAGCTACATTTCTTCTTTTACTTTATTTATTTAGCTAGTTATTTAGTACAGGGTCTCACTACTCATAGTAACTCTCCTGTTTTCAGCCTCCTCAGTGCCAGGATTACAGGTGTGCACCACCTCATGCCAGACTTGGTGGCCCAGCTCAGCACGCCTGAGGGTGGGAATGGCATAGCATGTAGTGCTGTGGATAGAACCCGGCTCCCTGCGCTTGCCTAAGCAGGCAGTTAGTCCACTGAGCTGTCTCACTGGCCTCCTTGCTTCTTTTAGCGCAGCACCTAATGTTTAATGATTACTTTCTGCATGCCAGTCACTGTTCAAACATCAAACTAGTCCACATAACACTTTGAAGGAGGGACTCCTGCTAGCCCTATGCCAGGGAACAGAAGCACCAAAGAGCTGGCTGACCCTTCCCAAGGTCACAGTGCAGGAAAATGTCTGAGGCAGCACATGTCTCAGGGGGATCTGGCCTTGGGAAGTTTTCTGCTTGTCTCCAGGAGTCAGTTTCCCCATCTAAATGATGGCCATGTGGTTCCTAACTCAAAGAATTCTTTTGAGAGTGAAATGAGAGAACATATGTGAAAAAGCTGCCTGGGATAGACCTCAAGAAATGTCATTTCTACAAGAGAGAGGGGAAATAGTTTATTCACTTTAAAGTAAGAAGTTGTAGTTGAGACTCAACCTGAGGTCACTGCTGGACATCAGTGATCATGGTTCTAAGGGTGGGGCCACCCAAGTGGAATGGGCCTGGCTCAGAGAAGTGAGGTGAGGTAGGGATGGGCGTGAGGTGGGAAGCATAGGAGAAAACCAGGAGGTGGACCTGAGTGGTACTCTGGACCCATATGCTGCTTTTTTTTCCACAGCCCGAATGAGGGCATAGTGTCTGTGTTCCCAAAGAGCTGTGAAGTTCAAATAACAGACCCCAACTGAAACATGAAAAGGAGCACATGTAACCACTTACAGGCCAATTAATAGCAGGGCGGGGAGAAAGCCGCAGCGGGGAAGGCCCTGGGGTTGCAATGCGCCAAGAATGATGGCCGTGCTTCCGGGCCTGGGGCTGAAATGGGCTATTATGTGTCATCAGGAAACTTTGAAGGGGGGAAAAACAACCCCTGATCAAAGTCTCTTTTGTCAAGTTGTAACAGATTAATAGATGGCAGATTTTATACTTTGAGCTCTGCTACAAGGTCAAGGGCAGTAAAACAGGGCTTGTGGGGACTTTTTCTTCTTGCTGTCATTCTGACGCCAAGCCTGACCAGGTGTTCTCGGAGGCTCCGTCAGCCTGCTGTGCGATTCAGGGGGTGACCAGGCACTTCTCCCTAGCACAGTCAAGTCAGGCTTTCCATCTGGAACCTCTGATCTGCTTGGGCTCCTACTTGGGCTTCCTCCCTGTCCAGGCCCCCAAGCCCATCACGTCCCTGTCCCAGCTCTCCAAGGTGACCTCGAAGTGGCCCTGAAGGAAGACACACTTCTACAGCTGGCTTTTCACATTCCTATACCCGTGTTCTGGCCTCACACTATTGGCCCTGGGCTGTTTGGTGGGGCGACTGGACCCTTCCCAGCTCTCCATAGGCACCTTGCTCTTCCACTGCCACATCCTGGCCCCCTTGGGGACACTGCCTCCCTGTTGGCTCTGAGCACACCCATTTATATCTGCTCCTTCAGAAATCTGCTTTGGCCACCTTCTGACACTGCTCCCAGCCCTAGCAGGAACTGCTGTGTGACCCTAGACCCTCCATACCTGCAGCGTCCTGCAAGTCCTGACTCTAGGGCCACTGTCAATGGGTTCAGCGTCCCCACTGAGCTGTATGAGGGACCAGTGTGCTGCCACCAAGGACAGGGCTTCTTGTCATGTGGACACAGGTGTGTGATGGGTGGCCACGGTGTCTGAGGTTGGGGAGGAGGACCCTAATAGTGCTCAAATGCACCAATCGATATTACCCTAATAATTCCCAACCCTAGCAGAGTCTATGACATGTTGTTAATGAACAGGACACAGTAAAGCAGATGGGATGTCACTCTGGCCATCAGATTTTGCTATTTCAGCAAGGACAGTAGAATGGCAATGTCACACTCATCACTTTCAACAAGCTGCATGGTGAGCCTGGAACCTGGCTGAGCTTGGGGGAAGGAAGCAATCAGGTAGATGCAACCCAGGTGTCCAGAAACTGGTTGGTGGCTTCTGGGACCTTGGGGTGGCCTCTAGGCCATAGCTAGCACAACACCACAGCCAGTGGATTCAGTCCACATCC
Source organism: Capromys pilorides (assembly GCA_004027915.1). NCBI lineage: Eukaryota > Metazoa > Chordata > Mammalia > Rodentia > Capromyidae > Capromys > Capromys pilorides. Next base: position 25,557 of record PVKN010005157.1, read on the forward strand.
TAGTTGAGCTCAGACGTGGCTCTTTCCTATATAGCCTGCCAGTGAGAACAGAGTAAGGATTGCTTACTATGAAAAGCACATACATTTCATTTCATAGCTTGTTTCAAACAAGATGTATATGGATTCAGGGAGGATGGAAAGTTGTATCGGAATTTTGAGCTATACTAGTCATCTATTTGCATGAGAGACAAATTCCCCCACTCCTATTTACTGTAGGGAATGTATTTTCATGTACTTAGGGTAGTTAACCTTCCTCTTCCCTTCTGGGAATATGGTCTGGAAGGACCAAGCAAAGTGCCTCAAGTCTCTGGCTACTATTATTGGATTAGACATGAGTCACGTGGACCAATCAGATTCCTCCCAGAAGACTTTGCTGCGTGAACTTCCAGGATGACTTCCGGAACGCCTTGCCGAACTGGGAGGATGTGCTGTGGGTCGGTCTGAAGCCTTGGTGGCTTTTTCGTGAAAAGAGTGTTTTGAGATCTAGAAGTGGCAACCCTCGAACCTTTGATTGCAGCAATCCTGGACATCCTCTGCTCTTATTTGACCCAATAAATTATCTTTTTATTTTAAATAGTTTGGGTTAGATTTCTGCCACTCCTGACGGAAAAGATTCTTAACCAGTACCAATCATGAATTAATCTCAGCGTAGCTTTAAATGTCCTAGAAGCCAAAGAGAAGAGAAAGCGACGCTGCCCACGGAGCTCCCCTCTGATATCCCAAAACCAAATCAGGGAAATAAAGAGCCTTTTCTACCCGGTCTCTTCAATTGGTGGCCACGAGGACAGCATCTTCACAGCTGTTTCAGAAATGACACAGGAACATTCTTGTTGCCAAAGGCTGCTTTTCCAATAGGACCAAAAGCATTCAGGATGAAGAACTCCTGGAGTTTCTTCCCAAGAGGTAAACAGGCCCAGTGGCTTTGCGCAGCTTTTCAGCTGCCCCAGGGTGCAGGGCTCTCCCAAGGAGGAGGAGGAGGAGTTCTCTTCAAACACTGTTCTGAGGTTTGACTCAGACTTGTCGTTTCTTTGGTTGGAAGGTTGTGTTTCCTTGGGAGGGAACACAAAGCCATATTCCATTCAATGCTAAATAAACAAATGTTTGAATCTGTGTTTTATTGGTTCCATACCATCTGCCAGCTGGTTTGAAGAAGCAAGGCAAACTGGTTTTGTTGAGTTGTATGTGTGTGTGTTGCTGTTGTTGTTGGTTTTAGTTTAGGGTTGGTTTTTTTCTTTTTGAAAATTGCCTAAGGTTGAGCGCTGGCAGCAGTAGGGGCTGGTTCAAAACCACCTCTTTCCCCAGAGAAACATTAAGAGTCTGGTCTGGGTCCCATCTGCTCTGAAGCCTGTTGTGTGAAAATTAGATCTATACATATGCAGAGCCTCACAGCCGGTTTTCAGGATCTAAAGACTGACGTTGCTCCCTGGGAACAGCAAGAGGCAGCTACTTAGTGCTGAAAAGCTACCGCTGGAGTCCAGGCTGGGGGCCAAAGAGGCCGAGAAAAACTGTCTGAGGCCTGCCCGCCCTCCCAAGCCCTTGAAAGATTTGAAGGGGAGAACACACCCCCAGATTGGTAGGAAAAGGTCTCCTGACTGCTGAGACCTTGAAGCCGAGAAACGGGGCCTCTGTGGGGGAGGGGCGCCTGTGGGGGAGGGGCGCCCTAGCAGCGGCATTTCCTGTGAGCCGGCTGTTGGAAAAGAAAGGGAGAAAGAGCTCTCCGGAAGTTTATTGGCTAAAGCTTAAGTCAGTATTCAGCTCCGCCTTGTATAAAATGGAGGTGACTTGGGTACAAGTTACCCTCCCCGATGCCACAGGGTCCGGGAACCTCAGAGAGGGTGGAGATGGCTAGGCGAGGCCCAGCAAACACGTCCTGGTCTAAGGCCAGCAGCCACTGCTGGCGCTTATGAGGGTAGCTTCTAGGAGCCTAGCCCAGTGTGGTCAGATTTCCCAAGTTTTCAAGAAAGGCCAGGTTTGTGGGTTTTTAAATTTGTTTTTAATGCGAAAATGTCTAATGTTTCCATATTGGCAGCTATTGAAGTTATTGGGGAAAAGAAAATAACTGCGGCCAAATAAAACCTGCTGCAGACCACAGAAGGCCCCAGGTCTCCTTCAGCATCCCACGTAGAACTCTGTGAGAGAAACTTCCGGGAAAGCCGGGGACCGCGGCCACGGCGTGCCTGTGGGCGGTCAGCAGGCCAGCCTGGCCTGGACAGTCAGTCCTGCAGCAGCCGGTGTGGATCGCAGGCTCCAGAGCCGCTCTCCGGGCACCGGCTTCTCCAGGCTCGGTCCCCAGGCCCTCAAATGCCCTCCTTGCAGGACGGACGACCCGGGACTAGCCAAGCTCTCTGGACAAGGTGGCAGCTCTGGACCCCTCCAGCGTTATTTCCAATCTCTCTTTTCCAGTTCACCGCTGGGAGCGAAAGTAGCTCTGAGGGGTTCCACGGCTCCCCCCTGCGCTCCGTGACTTGGTGCCGCTCGCGTGCGCACGCAGGATGTCGTGTCGCGCCCAGGCCTTCCACTTGTGCATGCCGGTGATGTGCTGAGGCTCTGCAGCGTGTTCCCCTCCCGGCCACCCAGCTCTAGAGTCACAATGAGCAGGTTGTGATCTGAACACAGCGACGCACGACGGCTTCCTCCAGCCCTACGCTCTCCTCTTGCTAGGACAGGAACACCCTTCCTGGCTCTGCAGCCGAAGGGCTTTTAATTTCCTTTTCTCTGAGATTTTATTTTGTTGTGTTCTTATTTTTATTTAATTATCTATTTTATTCAATGTATTGGTACAGGGTCTCGCTACACTGCTCCGACTCGCAGTGATCCTGCTGTCTCAGCTGCCCCAGCACTGGGATTACAGGCTTGCACCACCACACTCTGTCTCAGTCACCAGCTGGGGACGGAGCCAGCGTAGCACGTGGTATGGGGATCAAACCCATCCCTGTGCTTGCCTAAGCAGGTGCTTAGTCCACTGAACTATCTTGCCAGCCCTGTGTTTTAAAATTTTTTAAGAGAATAAAAAAAATATAGAGAATTTTACAATAAGATGGCAGGAAATTAATAATTATTATATTGGGTATTATTAACTTTAGAGTAGTTGCTCCAATGATGGCATATAGGCATGCAAAATTGTCAAACAATATAAGCACTATCTGGTCCTTTCAATGAGCTAGTAGAAATTAGTAGTACAATGACCTTAGCTATCTTGTACATATATATGTTGTGCCCCTTTGTGTTTTCTTTCCAACCAAGGTTTGAATTCCTCAGTTCCTTCAAGTTCCCAGGAAGAAACAATGGAGACTTTCTTCAGTGATAAAAATCTACGTTTCTATGTCAAATAATGTAACCAAAACAAAGTGCTTTCCTTCTGTTTTCTTATAACTTAATAACATTTACTTGATATGAAGTATATATCTATATCTATCAGTATCTCCCTCACAGCAAGCATAAATATATGTTGTCTTGGTAAGACTTTGAAAAAACAGAGACAAAGCAGGTGAGAGGCCTGGTCTCGTATTGGCCGCCATCTGGTGTTGTGGACTTGGGGACCACTAAGACTCCCCTGGGACTCACAGGCCTCAGCTGCCACCTGGAAGAGATGGTGGATGGAGGCCCCTCTCATTCTCCCTATACAGTGCATAAGGAGGAAGGGAAGCATCAGAGGTAGGGATGCAAGCATGCTAAGGACCTGTCACCAAAAACCTACAGGGGGGGCAGAGTGTGCCCCAAAAAGCAGGTGGGCCAAGAAGGCACACACAACCCAACACTGCTCCCAGGAAGAAGAGAGTGTTGGCTCCGAGGGGCTGAGTTAGGCCCTATCTTTCTCTGGGTCCCCTAACCCACCCAATACCTGTGTGGAGGTGACACCTGCCTACGGCTGTGGAGCTGACACGTGCGAAGCACCAACCAGCATGGCTTGGGCCAACTCACAAAGCTCTTTCACCTCCAGGCCTTGGGCTGACCATGTGAGGAAGAGTTTCTTCCCAGAGAGGGCAGGGAAACTGAGAGAGCCGGGTGAAGTCCCTGATCAAGGTCCAGCCAGTGGAGATCCATACCTAGATCTTGGGGTCCCAGCCCCCTCACTCACTCCAGGTCTCCTGCAGAGCAGGGGTGCTCAGAGATTCCCATTGCTTACCCAAGACAGCCAGGCTGGCCATGAAGGTGGCTCTGAGCAGACCTAGAGAGAGGTAAAGAGAGTAGGGAGTCAATACAGACCTTTCCCAGATAGGCCCACAATAATAGAATATCACACATGAAAGATTTAAGAAAATCTGTGCATGACAAACACAAAGTGAAGAGGTAGATGTTGCTTGATTTTTCTGTGACTTGCATTGTTATCTGATTCCTCAGGAGAATACCCACCCCAGTACGGTTTGCTCCCCGTGAGCTCTGGTATTTGAGGTCTGGGTGAGTTCCAGGCATCTCCCCATAGATGAGACCTGGGCTCCCTGGTGTGGGCATGAGTCACGTAATGAGGGAAGGAAAGTGACACATGTACGTGCACACGGGCTCACATGGACAGCCACACATAAGGACTGGAAGCCACACCCAGTCTGGGCTACACTGGAGCTGAAGAAGACACCTCGAAGAGTAACTGCCCCATTCAGTAAATTTAGACTCGGGATTCAAGCCACTTCCTACACCTCTCAGTGTCAGGAACATTATGTACCTACTGGGCATGGGGGTGCACTGGGGAACTCAGGAGATGAGACCCTGTTGCCATTGGGCAGTGCCAGGACTCACCCAGAGATGCCAAGTTAGATGCTCTACAGACACAGCAAGGAGGGGCGACATGGTGTAGGAATCCAGATCTGTGTTCCCTCTGGAGGAGGCCACTGGGCCTCAACAACGAGCTCCCCAGATGCCGAGTCTTCACCCTTTGTGTGTGTGTGACTGTCCAGCCTGCTGCCCCGCAGTGGGCCCTGACCACTTCATGTGCTTTCTTTCATCTGTACCGTCAATTCCAGCTGAGTCCCAGGCTGGCTCCACCCATCTTCTGGGTCTGAATCCCAGAGGATATTCCATAACATTCTCTAAGGACTTCAGCCTTTCAGCCTGAGATGCCGCACCCCAGGCGCTATGGGGAAGAGACACTAACTTACATTTCAGCTAGTGTCCCACAAAACCTCTGGTGGACTGCCAAGGAGGAGACCTCTCTTTCAGCCACCGAAGACCACTTGCCCACCCCTCCCTACTGTCCCCTTCTCCCACACAGAGGGAGGTAGGAGCCTTAGATCCAGAGGTCCTGGGTTCTTCTTCTTGGGCACTGAAGCCCCTGAGCTGCCCTCAGTCTGGTCTCCATGTCACACTTCCTTGGGGCGCTGATACAGTCTCTGCTCCGCAGCTTCCTATGGCAGGGAGCTCGCTGCCTCTCAGGAAATCTTCCTCACCTCAGACTAAGCACTAGGACACACTTCCTTCCATGAGCTGGCACCAGCCTCTCTGTTCCATGAAGACTCATGGTGCTTATCCTTCCACTTGTGGACACCCAGGAAAAGCCAGTGGCTGCTGAGAGCTGCAGCCACACCCTGCAGTGAGCTGCTACTGCTCTGATGGGACTCCTTCTCTGCTCACTGCCTCATCTGTAGGGTGGAGGAAACTGAGAAGGTGAGATCCAACTCACCTTCCAGAAACAGCCTGGGCAAGGACTCGTAACACCCAACAGGCAGATATCTGCTTCCTGGTTCCTGGTCTCACGTGCTGTTTCCATCTTAGAAACCAAGGAGTATCCCAAGACCAGGAAGATGGTTCCCATAGCCCTGTGACCTCCAGCCCAGGTGGTGAAACTTGGTTCAGAGGTGTCCTCCTCTGTTACAGGAGAGAGGACCCCGAGTATGAAGGTGGCCCAGAGAACAGGGGAAGCTTGAGATAAGATGGGATTCATGTCCCAGCTCAGCCACTGTACAGCTCCCTAACCTATGAGGCAGAATGGAAGAAATAAATGTGGGTAGAAAGGAGATGAGGAAAGCAGCATTTTAGAATTGTGCTTTTGGAAAAAAAGAAAGAAGAAAAAGGGAA
>PVKN010005158.1:7487-31662 GCA_004027915.1 Capromys pilorides
TTTTTTTTTTTTTTTTTTTTTTTTTTTTTTTTTTTTTTTTTTTTTTTTTTTTTTTTTTTTTTTTTTTTTTTTTTTTTTTTTTTTTTTTTTTTTTTTTTTTTTTTTTTTTTTTTTTTTTTTTTTTTTCTGATGAGCTTGGCTATTCTCATCAGAAGAGGAGCTCAAGACCTCATTGTTGCTAAGATTGACAATGTTTCACCTTGAGAGAGCTCTGGTCCTCACCTTGAGCATTGTTTCCTGGCACCAGAGGGGAAAATATTGCACTGCTTAGTTTCCTGGAGAAATTTGTCATGTTGGCTCTCTGAGGAACTCAGCTTTCCTCATCATCAGAGGAGCTCAGGACCTCACTGTTGCTGAGGATGGCTGTGATACTTTCCTCGAGAGCTCTGGTTCTTACTTTGAGTATTGATTCCTGCCTCCAGCTCAGATCCCTCAGCCTGCTAGCACAGATCCTTCATCCGGTTGGCACACACGTTCTAGCTTTCACCAGTGACCTTTGTGCCTTCAGTACAACTCTATGAAACAGACCTGCATGAGGCATTGTCATGAGCTCTAGGTCTCCAACTGGACTCATTGGAGGCATTGCTATGGGTTCTAGGTTTTCAGCTGGACTCATGTAAGACATTATTGTGGGATCAGGTCTTCAGCTGAAGTCTTGAGTTTTCAGTGTATAGACAGATTTCCTCTCTCTTTTTGTATACAATTTTTGGGTGACTATTATAAATAAGCTTATAAAATATGTGTCCCGTATTGTATTTTCCCTTTAAAAACCCTTAATTAAGACAGTGACCAAAGCAACAGAATCCCTAAACCAACAGAATCCCACCTTCCTTCCTCTCTGCCTCTGTCTCCTGCTCTTATTTGCAAGTAGTGAAATACCAAAGGCTTATTAATCCCTGCCTTAGTTTCACACATAGATGATAGTACAATCTCATCTAAAAGCAGTTGATCTGTAACACAACAAAAATACAAATTACGAATACTTGATGGAGCCAAAAAGTAGAATAGCTGAACTGGAAGAGCTATTGACTCTAGCTCAAAGCCTGATATAAGCTCAATGCTTAGCATAGCCTTCAATGAAATACTCTTTCTCTTGTGGCCCTGGTGGTTCAGAGCAAAGTGAAGAGCAAAGGGTTTGATTGTCAGCCTATACAAAAGAATCAAGTATGAGACTTGATTGTAGCTTATTGTCTAAACATCAAATTCTAGTCTGTGCCCATTCAGTTTTAACCATATAACATTGAGTGAAGCTTAGATAATGCCATGAAGGAATCTCACTAGAATTCCATCCATGAAACTATCTTGGAAGATACTGGCCTGAACAACCCTATAGATCTTTCACCTCCTCTGACTTTTGAGAAAAGTGTACAACATAGCTGTGTTCATCTATGAGAAGCTTATTATAGGTGCTGCTACAAAAGTAAAGAATGTTTGTTCCACAGACCATCCCATCACAAGGCTTTCAAAAGAAATCCAAAAGGCTACAAGCGAACTTTACTCAAAGTCCTGCAGCAGGGTGATACATGAAATCTGACCTTTGAAGCCTAAGTCAGAATTAAGCGGAACCACACCCCTTCCTTCCCCTGCCAGAGCCTTGCTATGAACCATGGAATTGCATCTTTCCCAGGAAGATGTATATGCATTGGTCATTCTGAAAAAAATTAAGGAAAACATTTTTCTAGAACCAATTTTCCCATCTGTCTGGTAGCATTTTCTGTTCTAGCAGCATGTGCGCCCATGGCACAGGCTTCTGTTCCACTTGGGTGCTGTGCTTACCTTTCAGGCACTCTATGCTCTTCCTTCCACCTCTGTGGCCACTCTGTCTCAGTCTTCTTACTTTCTCATTCCTCACCTCATGCCAAACCTCAATGTAGTCAAAGAATTATCCTGAACCCTTTTCCTCGCCATTGTTCCCACTCTTCCAATGGCTTCCAAGTCATCACCTCCCAAAATCTCTTGCAAAAACCTTTATAATCTTTCAAGATATCTTTTACAAATTTTCCTTGTTACACTCCAAGAAGTCATATCCCACATTTTAGATATAGTGAGGAGAGCACTGGATGAAAGCTTCAATATTCCTGATAACTAGCATGACCAGTTCCCACCCCAAGACGGGTGTGAGGATTGCAACTTTACAGAAGTGGGCCTGGGCTGCTGATAATTCCTGGTTGGAGGCTATAACCAGTGGCCCTTGTTGAGGGAAGTCAGGTGAGAGCCTGTGCTGGACATTGGGCAGCCTGTAAACAAAATATCACAAGTGACAGTCACCCAGATGGACCTCCAAATGATTGCAAAAACATTTTAAACCAATGATTATGGAAGAGTGAAATATCTAAATGAAGAAGATATTTTGAGGCCCTTTTAAAGGCAATGTCCCAAAAAATTTCTGGTAAAAACCAAAGCAATAAAAAACACTTTTTTGGGAACATTACAAGTGAGTGAGATCTTGGGGATAGTGATCCAGGTTGGAAGGTCCTGCAGGGCACTCGGGGCTGTGGAAATCTACTGCCAAAGGGATCTTTCATAAAACTTTTTAAGATGAATCAATGTGGAAATTAAAGACAACCTTCTATTTGCCTCCTTCCTCACTCTTTCAGGCCTGGAGATCCATGGGAAATTCTTGGTTTAGGTTGACACATTTTATAAATTACTCTAGTTCATCCTCTCTTTAGATGGCTAGGTAAGGGAGCTGAGCCAAGAGAAGACATGTGTATCTAAAGAATACTCAGCACTCGGGGCTGGGGAGATAACTCAGTAGAATAAGTGCTTGCCTGGCAAGTGCAAGGTCCTGAGTTCAATTCCCAGTACCACACACAAAAAAAAAAATACTCAGGACTACTCATGATAGGCCATGTTCCAAGTGTCTCTGGGGGATATTAAGCCATACAGCCACTCTGTGTGGGTATGACAGAAGGACCTGGAGCCTGTCTGTCTTCTATGGACTTCTGACAACAGTGATGCCATCTGTGACTCCAAATATTGCTCAGTGCTCATGTGACAATATTTATTTCAGTGACTTAAGAAACTCAGAGGCTCTTGAGATGGAGGATAGAATCCAAGTCCTTTTTAGTCACAGCAATAGAAAGACTGAAGATTCATATGAAGGATGCTCAAAGTCCCAAACTCAAAAAAATGGTGTCAGGTTCCTTGGCTATAGTGAGATGATGCTTCCAGCCCTGAATCAATCCAGTCTAATTCAGAGGTTCAAGCCATAGGTTCATCTCTACTTGGCCAGAGAACATCAGCTGACAACCCCACCAAAGAAGAACCCAGATGCTTGCCCAAGAGCCAAGATAGTGGAAGCTGGCCTTCCAAAGACCTGGGAAGTAGTCATATAGGCATCTTTTTCACATTTGTGCCCCTCATAACAGCTCATGTAGGGAGGAAGCCCAAACCTTCTAAAGGGAAGTCACTTACCTAACCCAGTGAGAAACAAGACTGGATCTACGACCAGGGCGAAGGACATCACATCTCTGGGATCACATGCCACAACCTCTGACTAAGTCTGTGCTGAGCCCTAGCTATGAGAAGCTCACTGCCTGCCTCTGCCTGCAGCTCCTCTCCATCCCACAGGTGCCCCTCACTGTCCTCTCTGTCTAATAAGAGCTCTAGAAATCACCTCTCCATTAATGCAAACACTCTTCCCTCCCATGTAAGCAGCAGTGTATAAGCACCAAGAACTTTCACTTAGGTTGTCTCTGGTATGACACTCAACAGAGCAGGGAAAGAGTCCTGTTGTTACAGAGAAGGAAACAAGATGTATTAGTTTCCTCTTGATGCTGTAGTACACTGGTACAAACAGAATAGCTTAAAACAACATAAATTTATTCTCTTACACTTGCAGAAGTCAGAAGTCTTGGAGGCTCTAGGGGTAATCCATGTCCTGTTTTTCCTTCCTTCTAGAGGCCACCTGCCTTCCTAGCTCATGGTGTCCTTGTGACAGGCAGTTGTATAGACCATATCATCTTCCTCCAGACTTTGACCTCCCTGGCCTCTTTTTATATGTACTCTTGTGATTACCTCAGGCCTTACCTGGATAATCTGAGTTAATCTCCTTAACTTTATCGCCTCTGTAAGTCTCTTTTATCATGTATCACAACATATTCCCAAGATCCAGAGACTGAGATGTAGATGTCTGTGGAAAGCCTTTATTCTGTCCCTCCACATAGGGAAATAAACTGCTGTTTGTTAAGCAGTTATAACATGCCATGGAGCTATCCAGATACTTTACACTGATAGCCACAGACTCCAATAAAAAAGCCACTGTCAGTCTCAGTTCCTAAAATGTGAGAAGATCAAAGCTTGCATGGTTTAATGACAAAGTCCACAGTGAAAACTTGACACCTTAAACACATCTGAGCCTGAAATTGGTGCTCTCTGCTCTCTCCTCCCATGTGAACAGCTGGCAATGATTAATCCCAAAAGCCTCGAAGAAAACTTGAAACATTCAGGATGTAAAGGACTATGTTTAAAATAACAAGCACATTTGCAGTAAATTCTGTTGTTGCTTCCTATAATAAGTGATGTGCTTATAGATTCAGTGATGTTTCTAGCAGCTACCTCACTTATTCCTCCACTTTATTTTTTTTTTTTAATGTATTTGGTTGTTGTATGGTCTCATTATGCAGCTCTGACTCATGGTGCTCCTCCTGCTTGCAGCCTCTCCAGCTCTGGGATTACAGGTGTGTGCCACTTTGCCCAGTCTCTGGCCAGCTTGGAGCACTGTGGCGGTGGGGCTGGTGTGGCATGTGGTGCTGGGGATCAAATCACAGTCTCTGAGCTTGCCTACGCTTGCCTAAGTAGGTGCTTTAGTCCACTGAGCCATCTCACCAGCCCCATTCCTTCACTCTTGATCATTTATGCTTTTGGTGAATACAGTAGTCTTCTAGTGGCCAGGACATAATATCAAAGAAATAAATATCCAAGCATTTGTAAAATATTTTATAGAAATTTAATAGATTAATTTTATAGTCTTAAAGTTGTTTATAGAGTGCGCGTTGAAAAGTATGAAGAGTGGCTTGGTAGAATTCAGACTACGTGAACTGGATTTTTCTACAAAGATATAAACTTGTGCTTTTCCACTTAACATGAAGAGATTCTCTTTAAGAACATAGTTTTATAGCAGCTGATCATAAGGCATTTGAATTTGTCTAAAGTTGACTATTCCTCCATTTCTAAGACCTAGTGGTCTTCATGTCATAGAGTTTGCCTGGACCAGCAAACAGTAGGAAATGGCATCAATTACTCAGACCATTTTAAAAATAGTTTGTGCTGAGACAGAGATTGAGCCTGGGCATAGAAGTACACCTCTAATCTCAGCCCTTGGGAGGCTGAGAACAGGAGAATCACTTTAAGTCTGATCTATGTAGTAAGACCCTGTAGATCTTGTCCTAAATATAAAAAGAAGAATAGTTTCTGTATCATACCTTGCCCTCTATGTCTGAATGCTTAGCCACTCATTACCTCACAATCACTGTCAGCCATGGTAAGCAGTGTCCAGAGTTTTACACCCCTCAGAACACTGCTCTGCTGCCCCTTGACCTATGACCAACTCTAAAACCCTGTTGGTCCTGAAGATGAAGCCACAGCTCTGTCTGAACACAGCAACATGGCTTCACACTTACTCAGGCTCCCTGGCAACCACTGCTGAGTAAACAAACATCAGTCTATCATCAGGAGAATTTAAAGACATAGCCTGATGCTTTCTCTCCTGATGGAGCATTTGGAAGCAAATGCCCCTGAAGGATCCCTCCTGATACAGTGCACTCATAGTCACTCTGCTGAGGAGATGCTGCCAGGGCCATTTTTACTGATTTTTGCTTTGCACAAAAGTCTCTTAAATCAAATCAAATTTGATAGGAAATTGGGGGAGGAGATGTCCTTTGTTTGTTTCCATCATTTTTAAGGGACGTCCTTCTTTCTAAATGGCCTGGGAGGCCAAAAGTTGTCCTGAAAGCATTACCTCAGCTTGCTGCCTTCACCTCTGTCAACCTTGAGGCGATTCCTCACTCATTTGATGTTGCTGTTTCCTGCCAGATGCATGATCCATTAATATAGAAGACTGTAAAGCAAATGATGCTCTTGCTACATTGCTTTCCTGGCTCTCTGCTCTCTCTGCTCCTCCAACCTGAAGGACAAAGAGATTTGAAGTTCCAAAGACAGGATCTAAATGAAGGAGAGGTCGGCAGGCAAAGAGGTCAGCCTAGTCACTGGGAAAGGGGCTGCAGGGCTGGCTCTTCTCAGCCTCCTTTAGCATGCAGTTCAATGTCACCTGCTCAGAAAGGCCTCCCCTCACTTTCTACTCAGAAGAAAGTCACCTCTGTATGACCTTGAGGTAAACAGAACTATTTAAAAAGGGCACATAGAACAGTAGCCATAAAAGACAAATTTGATAAATTGATCTCTATTAAAATTAAGAACGTCTGTTTATCAAGAGACTATTCAGAGAGTGAAGAGACAAGTTTAAGAGTACAGTTATGTACTCATAATATATACAGTGACCTTGGACCAAGAGTGTATAAGCTGGGGATGATTATATCCTTCCTACTTCCCCCAAATTCCATAAGGAATACAGGTATATTTTGAAAACTACACAGTGCTTCAGCAGAGTGCAGAATGACATACTTGAGTCATCTTTGTGAGTCATTGCAATGATGCCAGAGAAGGCCCCAAGTATGTGAGCTAAGCCTCATCTTTCTTCCCCATGCAGAACAAACAGAAGTAATCTTTACAGCATCAGACCTAGTCATATCACCCTTCTGCCTAAAGCCCTGTGATGTCCATAGCCAGTGAGATGCCATCCAGTATCCTTTGTGTGCCCTTCAAGCACCTCACCAAACAGTCCCTGCTGCCATCTCTCTACTCCATCAGTGCCAGACTCCAGACGTTCTGGGAGCTTCCCAAGCAAACCATTCTTAACAATATCCTTGGGCCTTTCAAAGACTTTTGTCTTTTCTTAAAACATTCTTTCCTCCCCAGAAATCTTCCATGCTCAGAAATTTCAGGGACACATCCATAGTGCTGTCTATTGTGAAGAACCAGTCTTCCATCTGTGGGATCCACAGGGGCTGCAGCAGTGGTGTCCTGCTGCACACAAGGACAGAGGGACTTGCCGTGATGCCTTTGTGACCAAAACCTACCTCAGATTCATACACAAGCGTTTGAAATGATCTGTCATTTTTCCCTGCAGAATTACCAAGCTGATAATTACCTAACTTGATGCTATGGAGGTACTTGTTGGTGTTTCAGTGTATCACAAGGAGAAATGGCAGCAGGAACATGGAAAAGATAGACAGGAGACAAGAGTTAGGTTAGGGGAGGCCTATTTGCCTGATTGGCAAAGGACCCAAAGAACAACAGTAAGGGCATGTACTTATACCTTTGCAAAGTTATTATCTTTGCAAACTTAGTGCCTTTATGAGACACAAGGTGGCCTAGCAACAAATAGCTGAAGTTGTCCAAGCAGGGTGCTTTTCTCAAGACTGAGGAAGCTTAACCACTTTAGGTTCTGTGGACTTGTCCTGCCTTCATACATAGGATGAATTTCCAGCTTCATCCACTTCCAACAGTGCTAACAGCAGTGATACGCTAGCAAGCCATTCCACAGTATGGAGCCAGGAGAGAGGAAAAAACAGAGACAAAAGACAGGCCAGGGAAACAGACTAACTTAATGTCCCTGGAAGAGCTCATGGGCTCCCCCCATTGGTGATCATTGGGTTTGATAATCCCAATGATTTGATAATCCCTAAATCACCTTATTTTGCTTACCTAATTTTAATCAAATTTATAGTTAAGTAACTATGGCATACTTTCTCCAGTACCTTCCCACAGGAAAAAAAATGTATTCCATTAGATGTAAATACGAGGATTAATTCCTCTTTCTTGTGTTGTTCTCTGTCCAAGACACTGTCTTGAAGGAGTGATTCTTAATCCTAACTGGAAATAGAATCATGTGGGGGCCTTTTAAAATTACAAACACCCAGGACCAAAACTAGATCAATTAAATCCGGATGACATGAAATACAAGCATTGATAATGTAAATCCCAGGGAATTTTAACGGGAAGCCAGGGTAGAGAGCTCTGTACATAAACAAAAGGACAGAATAGTTCTACCTTAGTAATAAATGAAGAAAAAGTGGAGGCATCACACACACAAGAAGGAAGACTGGAGGGGGAATTCCAGGTAACATAGTACGGAAGGAATTTCTTGGAACAATCCAAGCAGACTCACATGTATTAATGAGGCAGTGTGATACAGTAGCCAGATATCAGTCCAAGTCCATGTTCTGTCACCAGAGAAGTGAAAACAAAGCACTCAGCTTCCTCAGCTTCCCTATCTAGCCTTTAAGAGAAACAAAGACACCTCTCCATCCACCACATCAGACCAAGCTATTTTGTGATCTGGGGCTGGGGAAGGAGTCTGAATTCTAGCTGAGCAAGTTGCTGAGAGATTCACCGGTTCAAACATATAATAGCTTTCCCTATTTCCCACATCAGTTGTAATGACTGTAAAGCATCCATGATTTCCTTCATCTCCTCCATTAGTGGCTGTCTCCAGGCATCAGAAAAGCCCTGCCTCCATCTGCTATGTCAGTCACGCCTCATGCTCTTGTCTGTCCTGAGGCGCTGAAGATTTCTCAGGCATCAGTGGTATGTACATCCCATCTCAGCCAGATACAGCCCACTATTTGCAGCAGGTGTAGCATCAACCCCACTGTGCTCTCTAGAGCCTCCACTACAGGCATTTTCCAAAAGATTTCCTTTGAAATACCAGCACACTTCCCTGCTACACTGCCCAGAGATTGCAGGTTTATTCAGCTTGAAGTTGAGAGGTTTATTGAAAGTAAATGAGAGAGATGTCTTCAGAGTTAGCTGAATGCTGTTCTTTGAAAGGAGATTATGTTAGCTAATACAAAGTTTAATTCTGGATGTGGTGGAGAGATCTCCCTTTGTTGATCTGAATGGATAAAAGAATTAGCTACTTCCAGATTTTGAACTTGGGAAAAGAGGAAAAAGATCAATTTTGTTTTTCATGGACTTAAAGTGACTCTTTTTTGGCCCAGGTTCTCACTACACAACTGGAGCTAATAGTGATCCTCCTGTTTTCAGTTTCCCCAAAACAGGGGTTACGGGTGTGTTCCACCACACTCAGACTCTGTTGCCAGCTCAGCCCAGGGACAAGGCTGGCATGGTATGTGGTGCCAGGAATCCAACCCCAGTCCCTGTGCTTGCCTAAGCATGTGCTTAGTCTGCTGAGCTATCCCACCAGCCCTTAAAGTGACATTTTTAAAAACAGACATATACATATACACATATGCACATGCACACACACACACACACACACACACTGAAAGTTATACTAAATATAATATTTAGTGTAAAATTCTACATAGGTCATGCTCCAGTAAAACAAACAATTCTTTTTGGCATAAGAAAACAATTTGTGGGCTGTTGAGATAGCTCAGTGGTCTAAAGTGCCTGCTTAGGCAAACTTAGGCAACTGAAGGTACTGTGGTTCAATCCTTGGCACCACATGCTGCACCAGCCCCATTCCCAGGGCAGACTGAGCCAGCCATAGCATAAATAAAATAAATAAATAAAGTTTTTTTAAAAAAATAAAGAAAACAATTTGTGTCAACAATAGCAGCTACATGTGTGTGGAGCATGTCATATGCTTCGAAATATTTACAGCACCATGGTATCATCATTTCTAGAAACAAAGTTAAAAGGGCAAAGTTTATTCATCAAATGAATATTTGGCCTCCTTAGCAGAAGAGTTAGTGACTTTTCCACGTCTTTAGCAGCTCTTTCAAGTAAGGACGAAATGGATATTTGGCCTCCTCCTGAGTTACTTTGTCGACCAAATTATTTGTGAGGTTTATGACCCTTTCTACTGTCAGATCTGTCTTCTGGCATTACACACTCTGTGATGGATGAGTGGATGAAAGGGTTATCAATGTATCAATGTGCATTTAGACATAAGGGGGGAAGTCAGTATAAGAAGGCCAAGAACAAGGAACTAGACCCAGAGAAGAGCAAACCAAAGGTGAGAGGCATTGTTCCTGCCACCATATTCCCTCTAAAATTGGAAAAGGAAAAAATTGAATTAAAATGGTCTTTAAGTCATTGACTCCAGCCAAACTTGATCCTTTAACTCAACCAGGCATTTTACTTAGCGCCAGGAACCCAAGCTGGGCTGAGGTGGCAATGATCCCTGGACTCATGGAGTTTGCAGTCTTATATGTGTATTTCTCGTGCTTCATCCTCTAGTGTCAATTTTCTTCCCCAAATTTTAATACATGTACAATAAAAGCATAATAAGCTGTAAAGTCTTAAGTGAGGATTTGCTTCTAACAGAGTGGAAATGTTAATAGCGTCTTCTCAGTACACTTGGGCAGGAATGAGGAGGCTATGGAGTGATACAGAGGATTACGAGAGGTAGCCAGGGAGAGAATTTGATATTTTTCTAATATCTGGAAGAACAAAATAGGTATCAGGACACTTTCAGACACAGGGAGAGAAACTTAACATAAGCCAAGTCAGCATAACTTGCTCCACACAGAAGGAGAGGGAATTCCATGAACAGGTGTGATTTGAATTGAATTGTTTCATTACTTATTATATTTGCCTGCTGCCAGAAAAAAAAAAAATACCTTGAATGATCTCTGATGATCTCTCTCTCCCTCCTTCCTACTCTCTCTTCCTCTCCCCCGTTCCTCACCAATTTTCATTTTGTGAGATCTGCATGAATTTTACACAACTCATTTAGACTCAGCCCAGAACTCAAACGTCTAATTATTATTTTCATGAATGTTTACAAGTTTTGAGGACTTCTTAGAGATTTTTTTCTTCATTTTGTACTTGATAAACAAGGTCTGCTGTGCAAGGATCCATGTATCCCTTTTCTTCTGAAGGAAGAACAAACTCCTCTTTTAAGGAGTTTGTTATCTGGAGATGAGTTGATTCCTTACAATTTCTAAACAGTTTTTGGTGTGTGCTCAGTCCTTTCAGAGATTCCCGGGACACAGGAGATGACATATATTAGTGAGTATAGATTTTGTTTCTCTGTTGAGCAGCACAAATTGAATATGACACTTTTGTTTGCATACCTCCAGGAATCTCTGGGGAGCCAGCCTGTTTTTCACATCTGGAACATGTAATTCTCAAATTTTAGGAGGGAAGAGCTTGAGGTGTAGACTCAAGTCAGGCATGACATCCCTGGGCATTGCAATTGGTTCAGAAATGGGTCTATTGTGCATCCACAACCTTTCATGTGCAGCCAGATAGTTTTTAGGAATTCTGGTATAAAGAGATTCTTGGGTTTTTTCTGCTATACCTGGGGGGAGGGGAGAGAGAGAGAGAGAGAGAGAGAGAGAGAGAGAGAGAGAGAGAGAGAGAGAGAGAGAGAGAGAGAGATCAGGACTCTGATTTGCTATACCCAAAAGTATATATATTCCTGCACACCTCAGTTATAGGCATCAGAGAGTCTGCCTTAGGTTAAGGCAGACTAATACATGTCATCTTCTGTGTACATGGAATCTCTGAAAGACTGAGCACACACCCAAAACTCTTTATGAATTGTAAGGAATCAACTCATCTCCAGATAACAAGCTCCTTAAAAGAGGGTAGTCTTTCACCTTCCTTCAGAAGAAAAGGGATACATGGACCCTCGCACAGCAGACCTTGTTTATCAAGTACAAAGTGAAAAAAAAATCTCTAAGAAGTCCTCAAAACTTGTAATCATTCATGAAAATAATAATTAGACGTTTGAGTTCTGGACTGAGTCTAAATGAGTTATGTAAAATTCATGCAGATCTCACAAAATGAAAATTGGAGAGGAATGGGGTAGAGGGAGAGAGAGTAAGAGGGAGGGAAAGAGAGATCATCAGAGATCATTCAAGGTATTTTATTTTTCTGGCAGCAGACAAATATGATGAGTAAGTAATGAAATAATTGAATGCAAATCGCACCTGTTCATGGAGTTCCCTCTCCTTCTGTGTGGAGTAGGTTATGCTGACTTGGCTTCTTCTAAATGGAGGCATGGCTGTAAAGATGTAATGAAGTGGTTATTGATCCTGGTAACAGTTGAAGCCCAACTTCCAGGCTGGATGGAGTTAGGGCATTTCTTCCCATCACACAGGCCAGCTCCCCACAAGGACTCCAGCCCCACTGCAAGGGTCACATCAGTTATTTAAAAAACAGTGAAGGGTGGATCTCACTGACTTCTTTAAAATCAAGAGAAGATAAGTGGTAAAACACATGAGCTCTGGCCAGAGAGCCTGAATTGTCAGACCTTAGTGCAACTTTCTTTAAAACTCAGAACAACCAACCTCTCTCAATAATCCTTTAAATTATAGCTCTGCAACACTCTTCAGCAGTATACAAAGTGATTCCTCTACTTGTTTTGAACGCAGCTGGACCCAAGCTTGTTGTCACTCCAGTCTCAATATCTTATGCTAACTCCTTTTTTTTGCCTCTTTTAAAACAATATTTTCTAGCACCATAACAGATGATGAGAAAGGGTTACCAGAGGCATAGATAATCTCCAGAGACTCACATTGGAGATATGGTTTGACCACTGTGCTGAGAGTTTCAACAATATAATTTTTAGAGGACTATTTGAAAAACTTTTAGTGCAGTTATTCTTTGACCTAGAATTTTCATTTGAAGAAATTTCTACTCAGGTATTTTTGCATAGTAGGTATTATAAAGAATATAATGAATGTTCAAATTTAAAATTTTAGTATTTAGGATGTTTCCCATCTTTTGTTTTAACTGTAATAAGGATGTTACAATGAGTATTCTTATTCTTGTAGTACTGATGTTTGCATATACAACACATAATGAAAATGTCAGTGAATCTTTAAGTAAC
This sequence comes from Capromys pilorides, assembly GCA_004027915.1. NCBI lineage: Eukaryota > Metazoa > Chordata > Mammalia > Rodentia > Capromyidae > Capromys > Capromys pilorides. The sequence continues at coordinate 20,359 of PVKN010005158.1, forward strand.
ATTTTTATTGCAGCAAAAAGGACTTTGCCATTAATTGTCTTCAAAATATCCTTCCTCACTTCCAACACATGTTCTATTTTTCTCACTATTTCCTGAAGTAGCTCCAAAAGTCTTCTGTTGTGTCTGTGATTGTGCTGTTATGGCTGCCTCAATGTCCTGAGTCTGTTCAGAATATTGGCCTTTCATGGTAATTTTGGCCTTGGTGAAGGGCCAGAAGTCACAAGGCACCAGGTCCAGTGGCTAAGGTTGATGGGCACCTACCTTCCCATTGCACAGCCTCCAGCAGCAGCATTTACCAACTTTTGATCATACTTCATAAGGAGACTCAAGAAAGAAGATTTCCAGAATTACCTTCATAAAGTGCAAAGATTGATGGGATAAACATGTCTGCAGCAAGAGAGGTTATTTTGAGGGCATTCATGCAATGTGTGTTTTACTGTAATATGTTTTCAAGTTTAAACTTTTACTGTATTTTGATCCCATCTTATATATGCAGACAGGAGTATGGACAAGGGTATTTACTGTAACATCACTGTCTCAGTAGAGTGGCAGGACCCTAACTACTAACTATTAGGGAGGTATTAAAGATATCATGGTACAGCAATGTATTCCAAAAATAATGTATTTTCTAGCTATTAAAAACAACAAGACTGGGGCTGGCTAGATGGTTCAACGGTCTAAAGCACCTGCTTAGGAAAGCTTAGGCAACCATAGACACCCCGGTTCAATCCCCAGCACTACATGCTGCACCAGCCCCACCCAAGGGCAGGCTGAGCAGGGCATAATAAACAAATAAAAAAAAAAAAAAAGACTGTTTTACATGCATGGATTTAAAACAAAATCTAAAATGCACAGCTAAATAAAAAGACTAAGTAAAGAAACATAAAATATGCTGTCGTTTAATGAAGAAAGGAAGGGGAACTCATACACATAAAGACTTATAAATACATATGCAATCTATGTGAGATTTGGAAGGCATTATTTCCACTGGCTCCCTTTAGAGAAAGCAAACATACTGGGACCATTGTAGGAGGAGATTTGATTTCTATTCTAAACCCATGTGTGCAATTTGAGGTACCTACTGAAAAACCTAATCTAAACAGGAAACAGAAAACTTTCTTTTCTTGACAAAAAAATTACACAGAAATAATAACTGCAGATGAATAAAACAAAAGGCAAAATTGGTCAAGCATTGCATTAATCACTTTACCACACCTGGGACAAAATAGTGGTCAAATTCATGGTTCCAGAGGCTTTCCCACCCGATAAGCTAGCGATAAGGCATAAAAGGCATGGTGCAGGGCTGTGATGGAGGAAAGCTGCCTAACTCAGGGCAGCCAGCAGATGGAGGGCAAAGAGCTGGGATCAAAGTTGTATTCCTGTTGGAGAGGTAGCTCAGTGGTATAAGTGCCTGCCTGGCAAGTGCAATGACCTGAGTTCAATCCTCAGTGCTGCAAAAATACATCCCTCTGGTCATGCCCTTGCCACCTACTTCCCAGGAAGCCCTGTCTTCTCACAACACATTCAGCTATGAGCTCATCCACTCCACTCATGTGTATAATTTTCTTTGTTCCTATCACCTTCTAAAACCCTTGCTTACTAACATGGGACCTTGGAGGACACTTTAGAGCTAAAACATGATGTATGCTATTCCTTGTCTTTCTTTCGTTTTGTTTTTAATCTTTTTTAATTTAATTTTAACATTTATTTGCTTGTTTGTTTGTTTATTTATTATTTATTTATTTATTTATTTAATTTGCAGAACCAGGGATTGAACTCAGGCCCTTGCACTTGCCAGGCAAGCACTTATTCTACTGAGCCATCTCCCCAGCCCCCTTCTCTTTCTTTCGTACCTAATAGAATTCTTTTTCTTTTTCCTTTCAACAAATTAAAAGACCATCTAAAGATTTCAAGGTGACCTGGTTGAATTTACCTTGCTAACTTTTTATTTTTCTCTCTTGTTTTCTCAAGTATCATTGATTAGATTTTGCTTGTAAAGACTGACTTCAGAACTGGAAATTTAACTTGGATACTGGGCAAGCAAGCTTCGCCAAGGAGTTAGAAGATTTAGCTAGCAGCTATTGAAATTCAATATATCTTGTCTTTCTTAATTCCCATAAAATACTTTAATGTTCCATTGATTGCCAACTCAACTGTTTTAACTAGTACCTAGAATCTACTTGGCAGATAGTAAGTTTTGCGAGATAATATGCTACTTGATTGCATGCTAATATTATGTTCATGATGGCAATATAAATGAGTCAGTAAAAAGCAATTGTGAATGATTAAATGTCAAGGACTAAGAAAATACCCTGAAATGACACTGAAGCACGGTAGAACTTCAGAAAAGCCCTTTCCCAATTTTTGACACAGGTAGGCAGTACACATAATGAGAAACTCATATTTTGGTTAAGTTCCACAGTCAAAATCAAACTTATTTTTTCATAAATGCTCATCAGTTTTTAGAAGCTAAAGCTCAGCGGGGAAATTTCTTTTTCACAGCTCCCACTGTCTGAGGCCCTTTAATAAAAGGAAAAAAAAACAACACTTGTTTTAACTTCTTGAAAGTTTTAAAGTTTTCTATAGAGATTTTCTTGTTTCTCAGTTCTTTTCTACTACTCTATTGATCAAAGAATCCTTCCTACTACCACATATTCTCTGGTTCTTGGACAGAAAAATTCTTCAGGAAAGAATCTTACCTATCCCTCTCTCATCTTCTTTTCTTTCAGGTCTAGATAAGAAAAATCCTCAGGAAACCATGGCATAGACATAGCAGAAGTAGCCTATACAGTGTCCAATGCCTGTTCCTTTCAGCTAGGAATTGGAGTCCTCAGTCTAACTTGGCAAAAAAAAACAGTAAGAAAAATACCTCATTTACTTATCCAATCAAGCAGACTTGAGCACCTGTGTAAGTCAAGAGCTGGCACAGGTGTAGAAGTAGAAGCACACAGATGAATAAGTGACTACCCTACTTCTTGATTAGGAGAGAGAGGAAAAGCAAGGTGCCAGACTGTGAGGAAAGAAGAGTCAATTTCAACTGAAGGTAGCATCCTGACGAGCTGCTTGGGATAGGTGGGAGGAGGAATGAGGGTAATCCTGGATGATCACATCAAGACTGGCTTCCAAAGAATTTGAAATAGAAGAGAGTAAGCAAGATGGGCCCACCAAGGTCTGGGTGGGGGTGGGGATCTGTGCTGCATTATAGAGGGAAAGAGCCAGAAAATTCTGAAAAGGGAGAGAACAAAAACAAGTCTCTCTCAGGCGCCAGGCTCCACAGGCATTCAGAGCCCAGATTCCCTGAGATGGGGCTGGGGCTGTAGTCTCTGCGAGGTGTGACTCTGTCCTCTTACTGTCTTCATATGTGAGTTCAGAGAACCACAAAGAATAATCAGATGCCAGATATGGACTCGAATATGACACTCAGCTTGCACTGCTGCAATAAATATGTGAGAGTGAGTGGCTTATATAAAGCAAGCATCTACATCTCACAGTTCTGGAGACCAAGGTGCCAGCACATCCTCTACCTGTTTTGTAGAGAGGATAGCTGTTTTCCCACTGTACCCTCACCTGGAAGAATGCAGAGAGATCTAATTTTCTGACCTCTCCTGAGAATGGGATTAATCTCATTCATAAGGGTCTACCCTCACAATCTAATCATTCCTCCAAGTTGCCCACCTCCAAACATCATCGCACTAGAATTCAAAAATATGAATTTAAGAGGCATCCACTCAGTCTTCAACAGGATAAGACAGAGAACACACCGAGAATCTCAAGATATGCACAGACATAGACAGAGGCCATGAGAAAAGAGGGCTGTGGTGTTGGGTAGGGAAGGGCACAGGCACATGCAGAAGGCTGGGCAGAAGGATATCCACAGGCAAGGAGGTGGGAGAGCACAGGGGCTGCCTAAGGGGCTCAGGGCCACGGTTCCAGCTCGCTCTGCCCCTTTCTGCAAGTCCTGTGCAACAGTGTGCTGTTCTATTTGCTTTGCTCAGCTTCTGAGGATTCCTGTGTTATTCAGAGAGCAGCTAGAAGAAATGTAATTAGAACACCGAAAGGTGCCTGGTAAGTTTCATGTTTCTAAAGAGCTGCCCATAGGTCCCAGGAGCCGAGAGCTCATTTTTATTCCTCATCCACTCAGCTGCCAGAACTGATTGCTAACGCTGGCCATTTGGCAGTGGCAACTGCACATGCCCCGGCCACAATGGCCAGCTTCTCTGTATGAAGGCTAAACTCGCCCCTGCTTACCTCCTCTCCCACCTCACAAGCTTTGCTCCCATCCCTGCACACATGCCCCTGCTTCCAGAACTTAATGCAAACAACAGAAAGGAGTTCTCGCTCAACTCACATCTCTGTGATGACCTGCAGAGACTGCTAGGGGCTTTGCTAAGGGATTCTGTGTCCCCACAGCAGCTGAGCAGCAGGACCATTGCTAAACGTGTACGGACCACAACGTGGTGGTAGCTCTTTGTCAAATGCAAGTAGATGGCTTTACACCTCTACCATTCCATCAACAGAGTCAAAACAATATAAGATTAAAGGAACATACAGAAACTCTGCTCCCCCTTTCCCTTCCTATGTGGCCTTAGGCAGATGAAGAAACTGTTTAAAGCCTCTATGTATTCACATATAAAATGCAAAGTTATAATCTCAACCATGACATGCCACCAGCACCTTTGGGTTCAGATAATCCTTGGCCGTGTTTGTCTTATGCATAGGCTATTTAGCAGCACTGCTAACCTGTAGCACCTACCAAGCGTGGCCCTCGGGAATATCTTGGGCACTGACAAGTGTCTGCTGGCAGCAAAAGAGCCCAGAATTAGAAACTGCTGTTCTCCAGCTACGCTGTGAGCTAAGCACAGTAGGCAATGCTCAAGGTTGGTGGTGCAGACTCGTGGGGAAGTGGGATCATCTGGGAGCAGTGGCCTGAGAGGAGGCAGGCAAAAAGCTCCTTCCAATTAAGAGTAGAGACAAGAAGGAGGGAAATGTAGAGAATAGCAAGAATTTCTGTACTCGTTAAGATACTCTTTAGCAAAATGGACAAAATGTTTATTTCTGAAATTCCTAAGAATAAACTCTCTTCCCTATCATGAATATTGACGTTGTTCCAAAATCTGTTCAATGGACTTCAACAGAGGCATGGGAATGCTCATGAAGATGAGAAGAAGTAGAAAACTATTTTGCCTGAAGAAGAAAACAATAACTGTATCTGGAATGAGCTTCCCATTATAAAATACTGAGAGATTAATATTCCTGTCAGTACTGTATAGCTTTCAAAGAGAGAAAATTTTGGCTGTTAAGTAAATATAAACATAAATCAAAGATTATTAAGAACCAGTTAAGTGTGATGATGCACACATGTATCTCTGGCACTCTGGGAGGCTGAGGCAGGAGGATTCCAAAGTCAAGGACAACTTAAACAATTCAATGACTTCAGAAAATTTTAAAAAATTATCATAATGACTGGACTGGGAAATGTAGCTCAGTGCAAAAACCCTGGGTTCAAAGTACAGTAAAATACACACACACACACACAACTGTAAAACTTATTCACAATTCTGTTACTGGGGGAAGAGTGAAAGCTATCTCATCTGGAATTTTAACACATCATTTGATGGACAAGAAGTAATATTTAATGAAGTCAACAGAGTTACTGTCAAAATAAAATAAGGATGGTAGAGCTTCAGATTATAAAGGTAATCAGAATAAGAACTAAACACAATACAAATATCAAAAATCAAAAGGAGGAGAAAGGTACTAGATGCCACATGTTTACAATGAGATATCAATAGATATCTAAAATGAATGCATCTTTTGTTGTTGTTTTGGTACCAGGAATTAAACTCAGGATCTTGCACTTACCAGGCAGGCATTTGTGACACTGAGGTATATCCTAGTGTATCCTTAGCCTGGATTCCTCATTTTAATTTGTAACTCCTGTGTCTAGAGTTAACCACCAGTAATCAAAATAGAAATAATGCAAAGTGTTCCATGGTAAACTTGTAAGAAGGAAGAAAAATGCTCTGAGAACAAAAGCCTCCATGCATGCACAGGCTGGGTTTTGCCTGAGGGGGCCCAGGAAGGCACCAGTGAGCAGGATGCCTTTGCGGTAGGGCAGCAGCAGGCTGCTGCAGGCTGCCGCTGATGCAAGACTGCAGTCTTGTCATTCCTTGAGGAGCAGAATGAAGGAGCAACAGCCGAAGCAACCCAGAGGCAAGAAAAGAAGGATGTTCAAGGCTGGGAGACGAGACCAACATAAACTGCATGGTGAGGCCCTGTAAGTCTTCTTTCTTGTGTCAGTTTGGAATGTTCTATGGCTTTCCTCAGAGAGTCAGCATGAGTGACTTAGGCCTAGCACCTGTTGGGGTAAAGGGCAAGAGTGAGGCACGGAGGGGATGCATGTCACTGCTGCCTTTGAGGTGAGCCTTGGTCATCTGGGTCATGAGCCGACATTTCCTGTGTGGCCTCTCTCTCTTGGGTCTACCCAACTTATGTCAAGACAGTTTCTCTAAGGAGCAGCAGAATAATGGAGCAGATGCCTAAGGATAAGAGACATGGGACTTGGCGGGGATCTAGGGCATGACGCCACACCTGAATGCAAGGAGACATGAGAGATGGTCAAGCATGACTAAATAGGTAGCACCAGCTCTTCCAAGCAAAGGACATGGCACAGACATGGCATGGGTCTGCAGGATATGAGCTCCATTCTCCCCCTCTCATTTCTCCTTCCCCCTTTCAGATGTGGTTTGCATAATTAGGCAAAACAGGAAGTTATTCAGAGAATTCACTGAGCCATAACTTCCCTAAATGTTCTGAATCCTCTCTATCCCAGTGGCAGTTCTGGCTTCTGAGAACTTTAGGGTAGCGCTTGCACCTCTACATCAGAGAAAATCTTAGAGAGGAGGACCCACCCCTTGAAAATCAAAAGCTAGGGTACCAAATTAAGCTGTAGGTTTGGAAGCATATTTTCCTCACCAAATTCTCCTGCCACTGAGATAGGTTATTAGAAAATCAAAGCAAAGAAAACCAACCCTTTCCTTGGCTGATATTTTAGCTAGGGATGAAACACATAAACTTTAGAGTGAGTTCTTAATGCGACTCTCTCTAAGAAGGGGCCAGATCTCTTCTCAAATTAAAATTGTGGGTGAGATGTGAAGCCATGGAAACCCAAGAGTTTAGAGGACATGACAGAATGGAAAGCTGGGCCTCCACATCCAGGGAAGCTGGATCCAGAGTTACATGCTGCCCGGAGAGACTTCTCTGTGAAAGTGGTGAGCAAAGAGTGTGTCACCAATGTCTCCCATAAGAACATAGAAGGGTGGTGAGCATTCCAGGGGAACTCCAGAGTCCTGGCAGTTCTGGAGGGACACGTAGTGGGTGGACCCAACAGAGGACATCACAGGAGATGCCAACCTACAGATATCAGAAGGCTCAATCTTTTCTCAGAAGTGGCAGTGTTATACACTTTCTCCATGCCTTATCTCCAACTGGTGCCATACCCAAAACACTCAAAGTGACTTCCTGAGGGGAGGCACAGAAGATTCTAGAGTAACAGAGGGATGAAAAGGAAGAAGGCTTACACTTCAGGACTCCCTGATCTTCCCTTAAATGTGTACAGTTCAGTTAAAAATATGAGGACCAAAAATTAATCTTAGCCATACAGAAAGTTACTTTTCTTCTTCTGTGTCCAACTTTTCAGATTACAAAAGTTTCAACTGAGATTACAAAAGTTTTGAGATTACAAAGGTCCTCTGCAAGGTGTCTGTACAATTTAGTACCCTGTCCCAGGGCCATATTCAGAACTCTAGGTTCTACCGGAGAATCTTGAAATGACAGACCAACGCTGAGGCCCACCCCAGACCCCAGATTAAAGATGTCAGCATTTCTGGAAACAGGGTTGAAGCAAACTTTACTTTTTAAAATTGATTAATTAATTAATTTTTATGTATTTACTACAGGGTCTTCAGGGCCTCACTACACAGATTGGACTAGAAGTGATTCTCCTGTTGCCAGCCTCCTGGACACTGGGATTACAGGCACATGCCACCATGCCCACTCTCAGTCACTATCTCAACATGCCCTGGGAGTGGGGTCAGCAAGGCACATCAGGATTGAACCCCAATCCCTGTGTCTGCCTAAACAAGTGTTTTAATCCACTGAGCTATCTGGCCGGCCCACAAACTACTGTTTTTAAAAAGTTCCCTGGTTGATTATAGTGAAGCATCATAATTGAAAATACTGTATTCTCAGACCCCTCAAATCCAAAATCAATGCTTAGCTGAAGTCTATACTCCCAGAAGCCCACTCCTGAGGCCAACTGCCCCATCCCTGCTGTTTGCAAGATTTATGGCTCCTTGCTCAAGGAATCTTTGGGGCACAAGGTGGCTCTGCTGTTGCTACTGTTCTACTTTATTTCCGTCATTTCTCAACCCTTCCCAGGTGTGCTGGTAATTACAGCAGGGCCCTCCCAGCCAGCCTCATCCTCTAAGCCAACATTTCCCTCGTGGCACCTTTTGAATTGATGCAGCTTCCTGATCCCCAAATTTATTGTCTATTGATTGCATGGGATTCATTACTTTCTATTGACTGCTCGTGCTGCTGGTATTATGTAGAAATGCTAATTCCACAATAATTTATTCCATATGTGGATCATCCAAGGCAAAAAAAAAAAAAAAAAATGCTCTTTTTCTCCTTTTATAGATTTAGCTCATTTCCTTTTGGGAACATCACGATCCACATGAAATCCCCAAAATGAATGTGTCAAATTATTTTGATGTGGAGCCAGGGTGACAAGCAGCCTTGGCTCCCTTCACTGACACTGCTTTGGGAAATGGGAGCTCTTGAGGGAAAATGTGGTCCTTACACTTCCTCAATGTTGGGATTAGGTCTCCCACCAGCCACTAGGTAGATTTCCACCCCAGACCCACTAGCCCCATTTTCTCAGTGCTGGAAATGGGAAGGGACATGAACACAAGTGTTTTCTGCTCTTAAGAGACCTCCTTCCTGCAGCCTCGTCTCTTGAGTCCCGCTCCACAGACCAAGCTTAAAAACACCTTTTGTTTGAAATGGTAATAAGCACAGAGTCCAGCATAAAGTATAGAATCCATACAGGTGAGCCTGGGTCCAACTCCTGGCTCCAGTGTAAGGTTAGACAAGTTCCTTTGTCTTCCCCCTCAGCCTCCCCAATCTCAAATCGAGGAAGATACATAAGATACTGTTTACCACAGTTTGCCCAAAAGACATCAGACTTATACTTTGCTCTCACTAGCTTAAGCTGCTAAAGACCTTGAGTGCTCAGAGTACCAGACCCCCATGCTGAACCTATCTAAGGTTTCTTACCTGCACAATGAATATAGGTTTTATTGAGGCAGATGTGTTCAGACCTAAGGACTTGTCCCATCGTATCCTAAGCACACAACCCTTAATCAATGAAAGCATAGTTCTATATGCCCTCTTCTTCCACTAATTTAAAGCCAATGTCATTTCCTTTATAGCAAACTTCTTGGTAAATTTATTAATTAGCATATACTCCCTTATTCTCCCTAATTTTTCTGATCCTCAATGTACTTTTTATAATGGTAGCAGCTCTCTGACATATGGTAATGAAAGGATTAAATGAAATAATATCTATGGAACTCAGCATAGTGCCTGAAACCAGGTAGGATTTCTATAAATGTTAGCCATTAACTAGAAACAAAGAAGCATCTCGACAGATGCTCTCTGAATAAATAAAGGGCCTATTTTATGCACGGCCCATAAATTATCACATATAAGTCTCTAAAAATTAGAACATAAACAGATTTCATAGATTAAAAAACCTGAGCCTCAGAGCGGCAAGAGTCCGAGGTTTTGAATGCAGCACGGTCTGGTCCAGGATTCAGATCTACAGCCACAGGCTAGAGATGGGAGATTCTCTGCCTACACAGAAAGATGAAACCTGAGGTGCGTGCACTCCCTTAACCAGAGCCACTTCCAGGTTCTGCCTCCTCTCTGTCTTTTCTCTGCCTTCTCTTTCCCTCTTTCCAAAGTCTCCTTTACCTGTCTTCCTCAATCCCACATTCCTCTCAGCAATTATTTCTCTATGTGGAAGGTGGAGGGTTGGACAGATGATGCCCATCACCTTCTTTGACAGGATACAGCTTCTTCAGGTATAAGTGGCAAAAACAGAGTTTCCCCGAAAGCAGAGACAGTGGATGGGTGAGGGCACATGGATACCTTGATGCCTTTGAGGTAGTGTTTAGAGATGCTCAGGCTAAGGAGAAATAGAAGGTGGGGGGGGGGGGCAAGATAAAGTATAGCTAAGAAGTGGAATATCTAGGATTTGGGAACAGGGCTTGAAGGTCTGGGAACCCAGGATCAAAGCCTGACTCTAGTACTTAGTTTCTGTCTGACACTGAGCAAGTTAGTTCTCTCTCTTTTTGCATCATCAAAATACATATGATAACTAAGTGTGGTGATGCAGACTGGTAATTCCAGTGCTCTGAAAAGCTGAGGCAAGAGGATCTAAGTTGAAGCCCAGCCTGGAGAGAGACTAGCTGTGGATGTTCATCAGTATGAAGGCTCTAGGTTCATTCGCAAGTACTGAAAAAGAAAAAATAAAAGGCATGAGGATGATATTAACACTTACAATACTTCAGCTTACAAACTCTTTTGCTCACAAAGTCCCCATCAGGCACTAACAGCATGGAAGCCATCTTCCCCCTCAGATAGCCAACACAGTTGTTTTACCTAGAGTTGTAGAACAAATGAAGTTCAGGAACTGTGGAACCACTGTGTGTCCTAGGGTGTTATAAAGGAAAAAGAAGTTGACACAAGCAGATGATTTAGAATCGCATTTAGTCTTGTTATGGTTTGTGTATAGGTGGCAAAGCCTCCTGCAGTCTTGGGGTAGCTTCTGGAATTTGTAGTTGACTACTGTGGAATGGGTACTTCACCTGCTCTGGGGCAGGTTATTTGCATTTCAATGTAAGGTGAGAAGAGAAGTTAGCTGCTTGAGCTGCTGCTAGCTCTGCTCCTTCTCTCTTGCTCTTGCCCACTGTCATGGAAGGTTACCCTCTCCCATGTGCCACTCTGCCTTGGAGCCAGCTGAACATAGATTGAAACTGCCAGTAACTGTGAGCTAAATAAACCTTTCCTTCCCTCATTTTGAGCGTTGGGTGTTTGTCCCAGCAACAAGAGAAGAACAACTAAGATAGAATGTGGTACCGCAGGAGTGGGGTCATTGCTGTGATGATGTGGATTACAAGTACTTGGAAATGGCTTATGGGAAGAGTTAGGAAAGGTTTGGAGAGGTTCTCTACTTGC
>PVKN010005159.1:0-31558 GCA_004027915.1 Capromys pilorides
ATGTTTGCACATGTGGGTCTGATTTATTTCACTTAAGAGTATGGTCTCTAGTTGCAACCATTTACTGACGAACTACTCAGATTTATCCTGTTTTATAGCTGAATAGTACTCCATTGTGTAGAAGTACTGCATCCTTATCCATTCTTTAGTTGATGGGCATCTGGGTTGTTTCCAGGATTTAGCTATGCAACTTGCAATGCTATAAACATGGGTACACATATATCACTGTGGTCTGAGGTTTTCAATTGTTATGGAAAAATATCCAGGAGGAGAACAGCTGGCTTAAATGAGACCTCCAGTCCTAACTTTTTGAGGAATCTCTACACTGATTTCCATAGTGGTTGTACCAGTCTGCACTCCCATCAACAGTGGGAAAGGGTTCCTTTTTCTCCACAGCCCTTCCAGCATTTGTTGTTGGCTAACTTCTTGGTGGTAGCCATTCTTTCTGGGGTGAGATGGAATCTCAGTGTTGTTTTAATTTGCATTTCTCAAATGACCAGTGGTGTTGAACATGTTTTCATCTATTTACTTGCCATTTGTATTTCTTCCTCTGAGAAGGTAACAACTGTTTTCACCCAATGTCTGGTGTCAGTCAGGGTCAGTTTCTGTTGGTAGCCTTTTCCCCAAGTGTAGACCACCACACTTCTGAGTGCCTTTGCCTGTCTAGTATGTTGGGGTTGAAAGTTGAGCCATGTAGAAATACATTATGGCCACTGTAGAGTCTGTTATGCTCATCTGAGGATCACTGAGTTTTTGATCTAGTAGGAAGTTAATTGTTCTGAACTCCACCCGTGAACTTTGTCACTGCTGTGACACACAGGGGCCGCTGGCCCTGTTCTGTTGGCTTCCCGTTGCTGTGCTCTTTGTCTGGCCCTTTGGAACCTTTCCCTGTTTCTGTGTTATTTGATGGTGAGCCAAGAATTTCAGCAGAGATGGAAGATAATGCTTTTGTGATTTTCTTACTTCCAGGGGTTCTCTCTTCCTGCTTTGCAGCTGTTTGGCAGATTTTGAGCTCTAACTCTGACATTTAAAGCCTAGGCAATCCAAACTTTCTGCCATGTGACTTGTGTATGGTTGAAAAAAGCAACTTATTTAAAAAATGAGAGAAAGGAAAGAGAGAGAGAGAGAGAGAGAGAGAGAGAGAGAGAGAGGGAGAGAGATAGCTCTTGTTGATGAGCAGACATTTCTGGTTTCTGTGCCCTTTTATGCCAGATTCTTCAGGGTCTGCTACCACATCTGTGTAGTTTAGCTTCTGGCCAGGATTTGGGAAGAATTTATACTCACTTTTATACTCCTGTGGTTTTTTTTCTTCTGCCAGTATTTTTCCTGTGTATTTCTAGCTACTTTTGCAGCCTTGAACTCTGATCTCTGGCATGGTTGGTAGGTTGTGGTTTTCCACCGCTATTTTTCACAGCTATCTTTGTGAGAGCCAGGATTCACTCTCAGGCCAGGATGACACAAATTTAGAAGTCTTACCCCTTTCTTTGGTAGTTTTTGAAATTAAATTTTTCTCTTGCTTCTATCTGCTCTTGATTTTTTTCTAGACTCTTTCAGTAGTTGTTTGTATTAACTGATCTTTTTTTTGTTTCATCATTGTTATCTGCAGGAAAATTTCATGGCCATTTTAATCCTCTGCCATTTCTAGAAGTTTGCCCCATTATTATTATTATTATTATTATTATTATTAATTATTATTTTCAGTACCAGGGATCAAATTTAGGAACTTGCACTTGCCAGGCAAGCACTTATTCCACTGAGCTATCTCTCCCACCCTCCATTAGGTTTTTTTTTTTTTTTAGCATAACATATTTATTTGAGGGAAAGAAAGCTCCTGTCCAAGAGAGGGTCAGAGGGGGGTCCTGAGTGGGTTGTCCCCCAGGAAGCTGTCTCTTCCAGGGACTTTTATAGAGGAAACGTATGTGGCAAGTCGGGTCTAAGGTGAAAACCATGGGAACTTGCATAGGTGGGCATGAGGAGGGACAAAACTATAGTCAACCAATGAGGTTACAAGCATCATTGCTCAGGTAAAGCTGATTAAAGCCAATACCGAATGGGGAAGGGCGTCAGGTAGCAAGCAGGCTTGAATATGTAATAGGGCCTCTTTCTGTTGTGGGTTGGGTTAGTGACTCATACAGGCTCTTTTACGTGATTGATATCTATTTAGAATATCAATCCCTGATGGCTACATTTGTTTCTTTTTTTGTCTTGAGGTCTGGCCCAGAGCTGGGAGTATCTAGCTTTCCATTAGATTTTTAATTCTATTATTTCTATTTCTTGTTTGAAGTGCTACTTGGTTCCTTTTTGAGGAAAATCTGCCAGTCAGCCTAGTGTTTATGACAGCCTTTATATTTCTCACATTTTAAGTCTCTTTTGAAAAATATATTTGATAATTTTAAAGGTACATATTTTATGGCACACCAGTCACTAAAACCCAATCCTTCCATTTTCTGAAGGTCTTCAATGTTCAGTAGTGCTGTTGTTGTTCCCCTCTTTTAGGTTTGTTTTGCATTTATTTATTTATTTATTTATTTATTTATTTATTTTTGAGACAGGATCTCACTAGTGCAGGCCAGCCTTGAACTCACCATATAGCCCAGGCTGGCCTTGAATTTGCAGCAATCCTCCTGCCTCAGCCTCCTGAGTTCTGAGATTACAGGTGTTTGCCACCATGCCCAGCCTTCCCTCCTTTAAATTTTAGTACCCTTCTTTTTTTGTACAAGAAATTGAACTTAGGACCTTGTACTTGCCAGGTAGGCACTGTGCCACAGAGCTATATCCCTGGGACTGTACATAATTTTTGAATTATGAGCTAATGATTAGAGATGCAATACATGGGGGGAAACCATTCCTGATTTGGCGTGTTAAATCTGCAGTGAGGTTTTCATTTGCTTTTATTTGTTCTTGCTAGGAATACCATGGACCATTTCTTACATTTATTTCTAAGGGTAGGGGTTCTTTGGTGGTACCAGGGGTTGAACTCAGGATCTTGCACTTGCCAGGCAAGCACTTATTCCACTGAGATATCTCCCTGGCACAAGAGTAAAAGTTCTGAAGTAAGGCAGGTAATATAAACGTGTAGCCAAATCTTGAGGCCAGGTTGGTATTCATGATCCATAGAAAGAGACCTTTCTTCCTCACAATATAGGACTAAGGGCAGCCATATCTTTTGGGCAACAAATAGCCTATTGTACTGCCTACAGTAAAGCTCTTTGAAACTGCCATGCGCCCTTGAATGACGGAGGAAGCAAGAGAACTTTCTGGGCCCATTTTAATCAGACCCTTTAGGCAGTCCTCCACACTTTGTAAGAGTCCTTGTGAACCGGTCAATCACCTTCCAAAGGCCCAGATCCTGCCACCAGCACATGGCCATGAGGTGTCAACGTATGCGTTTGGGAGTGCACAGACATTTAAGCTGAAGCATCTGCTCCTCTCTGGTACAGTTCAAACAGTACCCTCTAGAAAGCTCCCCCTCAGTCCCTTGGGTGGCATCTGATGCGTTTCTTTGGGTATTCTTCCATGTTGCATTCTCCTGATTTGTTTATGTACCACTTTTGCCGTTATGCTGTGACGCCTTCATGGCATCTTTTTTCTTTTTCTTCTTGGATTCTCTTGATATATTTTTAATTTCTCCTTCATACCAGGGATTCAAGAATAACTTTTTTTTTTTTAAAGAATGAGATCAATTTATAGTGGTTATTATAAGGAATCTGGGAGTGTTTCTTACAGAATTTGAAGTACCAAAAATATTTTTTCCATTTTCTTTCTTTTTTATTTCAAATAATGTATTTAATATTTAGATTTATTCTAATTTAATTAAAAATTACAGATTTATTTTAATACTTGAAAATACAAGTGAAGATAGTATTTTATTAAAATGTGACATCTGGAAATTGTAATATTGGCAGGCAACAGAAGATGGGTGCTTTTCTTTAGTTCCATTTACACTTATGCTTGACTACAACTGGTCTTCATTTCTTGTTGATTGAGATTCAGTGGAGATTCCTCTTTCAGGTGTCTCACTGATGTTGATTTCTGAGGTAGCTAATGTTCTGATACTGGATCAGTGATGGTGTTATGCTTTAAGAAGTGATTCATGAGACATATATATTAGACATTACTCTCTTCATCAATTTCAAACAAAACTCTTAACTACTTTAAAGTTTAGAATGTGTGTGTGTGTGTATGTGTTATTATTTACCTTATTTGGGAAGTTGTTGCTCTGGCCTTTCATTTAATTAGAAAATACAGACTTGGGGCCGGCGAGATGGTTCAGTGGTGTAAAGCGCCTGCTTAGGAGGGCTCAGGCAACTGCGGGGACTGCAGTTCGATCCCCGGCACCACATGCTGTGCCAGCGCCACCACCAGGGCAGGCTGAGCCAGCCACAAAATGAATAAAATAAAAGAAACAAACAAACACAACAAGCAAACAAATAAATAAAAATTAAAAAAAAAGAAAATACAGACTTATTTTAAATGATTTAATTAATTTTATTTAAAAATTAATTTAATTTTTTGTCAGTCTCACTGAATTTCCACACTTTATTTTCTTTCTTTCTTTCTTTCTTTCTTTCTTTCTTTCTTTCTTTCTTTCTTTCTCCTTCCTTCCTTCCTTCCTTCCTTCCTTCCTTCCTTCCTTCCTCCCTTCTTTCCTTTCTTCTTTCTAGTGATCCGCCTGTGTACAGCCTCCTGAGAGCTGGGATTACAGGTGCATGCCACCACGCCCAGTCTCAATTGCTGGCTCAGTGCACCCTAGGCAGGCCTGGGAATGCAGCATCTGCTTGCAGGTGCTTTAATCCGCTGAGCTATTTGGCTGGCCCTTCCTTACTTTCTCTTTGATTCCTTCATTCTTTCTGTGGGATCAGTATTCAACTTTAGAATTTTGGGAAGCTCCTTCCTGAGGCACTGTGGTCTGCTGCACTCTCTTCCCTAGGTTTGCGTCAACATGTCCGTGTTACCTGTTCTCATGCCTGGTTAACACATCAGCAGCCAGCCAGTTGCTTCCTGACTGAAACTGGTGCCTTCTCTGAAGAGTTTCCACCTTGCATCCTGTTTCTCTCTGGAAGAATTTAGGTTTGAGTTGTGTGCTTTGTTTGTTTGTTTCTGGACTGATGAATAACGTAGCAAAATTTGAACAGAAACCTCAAATCCCAAATCTCTAGCAGAGTAACAGATGTAGTCGCTAGATGTTTTCAGCATGACTGAGGCACAAATGAACGATCGATCGCTGCTGCCTCCCTGTACTCTGCTGGCAAACCTCCCCTTTCCTTTAGAGAATGGGGAATTTAGGGGAACAAAAAGCCTTTTCCTGTACTCCACCTGCTGCAGGGAATGAATAAAAACCTTAGTACAAGGTCCAAATATTTAGCCAAGGCAACCTCAGCCCCCGGAGTTTTAGTCTGGAGTGCATTTTGCAGACTCGCAGTGTTGAAGCCAGGCCAGACTCATGCATTGCGGGTACCGGTTGTGTGCACTGGCAGAGCACCTAGAGAGGCTGGGGAGAGTGAGTGGGTACATGTAGCTTCCTCGGTCACCTTCAGATGTTGGGGATGGGGTCGTCTCAGCTCTTCTTGCTCTCTGCCCCTCGGGCTGCCCTCAGTTGCTGCTTTGCACCCTACCCCTTGCTTTCAGCCACTGAGCTCCACTGGTACGCACTGTCCTCTGCCACGGGGAAGCAAGGGAAGCGTCCTGCTCAAGCCTTCCTGCACCTCCTCACCTACTCAACTCTTATTCTTCCTTCTCCTGTCAGTTTACTTCCTCTGGGAAGCTCCTTAGTTAAATGCCTGTTCTATGAGCTCAAGATGCCAGATACTTATGCTTAGTCAGCACTTGTTACAGTAGAATCTTATGTTTCTTTGTATGATCATTTCTAAAAATTGCTTCCTGAAATACATATGTGTATTGCGGGGAAGGTGGGGCCATGGGCCCTGTTTATCTCATTATAGGTGATTTCTTTCTCTTTTTCTTTTTTAACCAAGATTGAACTCGCATAGTATTGGTGATTTTTTAATGTGAGTTCTTTAAAAAAATCTATAAAGACATGGGCATGGCAGCACATGCCTGGAACCTCCTGTAATCCCAGCACTCTGAGAAGCTGAAGCAAGAGGATTTTCAGTTTGAGCCAAGTCTGGGCAACTTAACAATGTTGTGAAGCTTATCTCAGGAAAAAAATTAAAAATGGCCATGGATATAGAGCTTACAATAAAAGCTTTTGTTTCAATCCCTAGTACCAAAAAGAAAGAAACTTACATTCTACTACCCTTTTGTGAACATTTTAGATGATCTTAGAAAGGGCTTAAAGTAGCTAAAACTGTGAACCAAGCTTACATAAACCATATAAGTTGGAAGCACCTTGGCCAGACAGTAGGCAAATGTGGCAAACATTTTGGAAGTGGTATGAAGATGTCTGGTGATGGACTACAGTGCAGTCCCCATTTATATCACTAGACTATATAATGTGAGCTCGTAGGGGAGCTTTCTGTATGGCCTAGTGCCTATGGAGCCTTACACATATTTGCTGAAAGACTGGACAAGTCATTGAATGAGCACTCTAATGACACCCCAAGTGTTCCTCCCAATTGAGCTCAGGGTACTGCAGGCCAGGTGACCGGGAAGAGGGTGGCATTTTCTAGTGGCTCAATGGTACAGTTTTCACCCAGTATCTAGGCATGCACAGGTCGTCTCTACATATCTCAGAGCATTCAGCTTCAGACGCCCAAAGCCTCTGTAAGGTCATAGATCCTGCTTAGAGCAGTGTTAACGGCATCCCAGACAGGTATTGTCACAGTTGAGATTCTCTGGGGTGGTCACTGAGAAGGAGTCTGGAAGAGCTCCTGGAGAAGCAGGGGAGGTGGGGTCGTGGGCCCTAGGGGAACTCCTGAGACAGGAAGGACCCTTAGATGTCTGCAGCTGGTGCCTAGGACTGCTCAATGAAGAGTCTAAAGTATCATTGTTATCTTATTCTTTCTTATTATAAAACATGCATAGTTATATTTGCTTGTGTTTATTTAGTCCTCATTGAATGCCAGATGTTGTGTTGCAAAACACTTGTGTGCCTCCATCCCACTTAATCCTCCCGCAACTCTGCCAGGCTGAAACCCAGCATGTCCTCCTTTACGGAGGAGATCGAGGCACAGGTAGGTTAAGTAGCTGCCCAATGTGACCCAGTCAGCAAATGCAGAAGCTAGGATTCCAGCTCTGGCAGGCTGGCTTCCTCTGTGTGTGCACACGTGCATATTACATGGACTTAAGGGAGTGACTGAGCACGCAGGAAGATAGCAACACACACACACACACACACACACACACACGCATGTGCGTGCACACATGCGCACACAAGCACTCTTCAGAGAGGCTTGGAGAGTAGCGTTCTTTAAAGGGATAAAACCAAAAGATTGACTGTTTTGAAAATCTAAGGCTTTTCTCACAGCCAGAGCCTCCTCTTGCCCAGTAAAATCTCACATCATTCTTAGGAGGACGACCTAGGTTTGTTCCTTCCCAGAGGACTCTTCTTGGCCTTGGCGATGGTAGCTGTCCCTGCACCTGCCTTTCTATTCTTTAGAAATCATTTCATTCCTTTGTGGAGTTAATCTCATGTATTGGCCTCTAAAGTTCTCTTTCCAAATTATCAGGGTGATTACTGTCTTTTGCCTGAACCCTGACTAAGAGAACAGTAGACAGCAGCAGTAGATGACAGTAGGCAATAATAGATGACCTTTTTTAGAGAGGAAGGACCAGTCTTCAGTTTCAAATACTCTGTGTTTAGTAGAGTATCTAAATTGTGACTGTTTACATTTTTAGTTTATTATCAGTTTGCTGCCTTTCTGCTCCTGTTCCACTCTTCTTTCTCTTATTTTTAAATACTGGAATGGACAATGTAAACATTTATTCATTCATTCAATCTCGGGATTGAACCTAGGGCTGTCTCCTTGAGCTACATCCCACCCCTTTATAATTTTTAAAATTTTGACACAAGGTCTCATTACATCACTACAATGCCCAAATGGGGCTCTAACTCTTGTTCCTCCTGCCTCAGCCTCCCAGTGTGTCTGCCACCAGCCCTGGCCCCATAAAAATCTCTTGTACACCAGTTGGTACAGCACCGAGTTGTTAGCAGAGGGTGCAGGAAGGGCACCGTACAGGAAAGGGTTGTTTGCTGGGTTCTTGGCCTAGCCTTCTTGCTCCTGTGGCTCAGTGCCCAGTGTGTTGCTTCCTGTGGGAGACTCAGCAGGGCACAGCCTCCCATGAGTTTTGCCAGTGCCCTGCAAATGTCACGCAGCAGTTCACCTGTGCCCCAGTGGGAAGCTCCCTTGAGCACCTCAGGGAGATGCTTCACCTTCCACTGGGCCAGAACCCCCTCTTGCCCAGTAAAGTCTCATGTCATTCTTAAGTTTGTTCCTTCCCAGCAACTCTCCTTGGCCTTGGCGATGGTAGCTGTCCCTGCACCTGCCTTTTCGTTCTTTAGAGATCAGTTCATCCCTCTGAGGAGTTAATCTCATTTATTAGCCTCTAAACTTCTCTGTCCAAATTATCAGGGTGGTTACTGTCTCATGCCTGAATCCTGACTAACAGAACAGTAGACAATGAATGACTAAAGCCTGAACGAGGTAGTGAGGACCTGAGGGAAGGTGCTTGCTCTTCACGCTACTGCTGCTGTTCTCAGAGACTGCACCGGGCACCCCCTGCCCCTCAAAACTCTTCCCAGATGTTTCAAGTTCTTGGAAATTACATGGAGTCAAGGGTCTTAAAACCCATAAAACTCTTCTTCACTCCAATTAAACATATGCAGATTCTAGCAGCGCCAAGTATGTAGAAACAAGATTCTGTCTCTGTGTACCTCTCATGGACTTAGAGTTTCATCCTGTAATATCGAGAATAACCTGGCCAGTCTGGACTCCTTTCCGCTGTCACCAGCACTGCCCCAAGGTAGATGTTCCACTCGGAGAATGTCCTATACTTTTCTGTTCATTTCCACAGGAAATTGCTGAACTCCAGCACAGTTCATATTCCCAGGCTCTGAGCAGTCCTGTTTTCCCAGCCCACACAAAAGAAGCTTGGGTATAGCAGTATTCCTCTGACCTTTTACAGGGAATGCAGGCTTCTGGCTAAGGCCCATCAGAAACATCCTTCAGAGCATCTGGCATCTTGCTCTTGTGTGTCTCTAGGTCAGGGGAGAAACATTTTTTCCCCTTACAACAGGAAAACGCAAAATATGAAAACGCAATGAAGTATGCTCCTGTGACCCTTCCTGCGAATCGCCTTTCTCTGTCTCGCCATCCCCACCCACTTCAGCCTGGGGAACCAGATCCTGGACTGGAAGGCAGCGCCAAAAGGCAGCGCCCAGCCCTTCACTGAGGGGGACTGAAAAGCACATCGAGGACAGGGAAGTTTTGCTCATGTGTATAATAAAGTAGACACCCATGTTTAGTTACTGAATGTGTAAGTTTTGTCTGTGTGACAGCAGGGAAGTGAGAGGGAAGCCAGTCATTGGAGAAATAACCTCCATCCCCCATCACAGACACTCTCAGATCCTTCAGGACACCCCAAACCTAGGTTGGGCAGTGTGTGCATTTCATCCCCCGGCCCATCTCTGGCTTCAGGCTGTATGTGACCTCGTTTCTCTCTTCAATTTTATAACTAGGGTGGAAAGCTAGTAGCATGTCATGGTCAATACGTCAACCACAAAGCAGGTCCAATGCTGCAGAGTTCAGTAGCCACTCAGTGCATCGCCTCTGTAACCATCAGTGGGATCTCTGGGCGCTGGGGTGCCTTGTGTCACATCCTGTGCCTCCAGTTCTGAATTAATTCCCTGACTACATTTTGGAGTTAGGTTTATATGCAGTGACAAATGGTGTTTCTTTCTGCATTGCAGAGCAAGTTTTAGGAGGAGACTAGGAAAGATACAGTGCCACTTTTACTAGCAAAGTATTACATTTTAACGATTATCAAACAGATCATCCCTAGTTTCTTATTTATTTTTGTTGTTTATTTCCTTATTCATCTATCTATCAATCAGTATTGAAGATTGAACCCAGAGCTTCACACATACTAAGGAAGCATTCCACAACTGAGCTGTGTCTTTAACATTTTCTTTTTTCTCATTTTGAGATGTGAGCTAGCTAAGTTGGCTAGGCTAGGCTTGAAGGTTTGATTCTCTTGCCTCAGCCTCTTGAGTAACTGAGATTGCAGGGACATGCCGCTGTGCCCATCCATGTCCAGTACTTTTCAAATGGGAACATACATGTCCACCTCTCAAGTGGGCTTAACTATTCCTACAGTATCACTACTGCTCCTAAAAAAATAAGTTGTCTTTATTTTGTGAACAGAGACTCGAACTCAGGTCCTTGAACTTGTGAGGCAGGTGCTTATGCCACTGAGCTATCTCCTTGGGCAAAAAAATGAGTTTTGTCAATTTATGAAAGTACAGTTGAAGGCACATTTTTTGTTGGATGAGCCATGATTAGCAACATAACAAACCACAAGTGCTTGGGCCTTCCTGCCCACTGTGACAAACAGAGCCCCATTCAGATAGATGTGAACACTGGATGACTTCCTTTATAGATTTCTCTTTGTGGTCAAGTTCACCCATAGGGGCTTATTCCCTCACACTCTAATATGCAGGACACAAATTACTTTTTTTAGTTGGTTCAGTAAAGAGGAGCATTTTTTAGTCCTCATATAAACTACATTCCAGGGGTAGTGGTGTTATCTTATGGGTGCGTTTGTTTTTGTTTTGATTTGATAGATGAAAGGCAAGAGGGTAATTTCCAGAGAGTGAGGGAGGCCGAGGAGGATGCTCAGGAACCTTAGCTTAACAGCCCTTTCCTGGCTCAGCCTACTTTTATTGTCTTTTTTAGAAATGGTTATGAAGTAAGAATTTAGGGGGCAGAGAGAGATGCAGGTGGGGGAGTTAGGGAGGGAATAAGTGCAAGAAGCAAAGCTGTGAGAATTCCAAAAGAGGAGGAAGTGGGCCAAGGTCTCCTGGACTCCCCGGAGCAGACATCTGCTCCCCCAGCATGGGAGGCTGCAGTGGTGCCCTGGAATCTGCATTGTTACCTTCATTTTGCATGATTAGTGGCAAACACAGCCAACGGAATTCACTGAGCTTCAGAACAGATGGTGCCTGGGTCACAGGATGTCCTTTTGTCTTTGTTTATTCAAGAATGAACTGTGTCTTTGAAAACACTAAAGTCATAACACAGCATCCTAATTGGATCTCTCCATCTTTAAGAGGAACAATTGCTGTCCTATTAATGGTGGGACATGATTTAACTGATATTTGACCCATAATTTTTAGTGGAATTAGAAAGACCAAAGTATATCTACCAGAGTTTTGTGATTTTTTTTTTTTTTTTTTTTTTGTTTTGTTTTGTTTTGTTTCAGTGGTGTGTGTATATATATAAGGGATTTGTACAAGCTGGCTTGGCAGGTGAGAATTCTACCACAGAACCACCATGCTGTTTGTAATGGGAAATGTAGTTCTTTTGTGGTGTGAACTCTGAGAAGTAGAAAAGATCCACTTCTGGCAACTTTGGAAGGAAAAGGAGCACTGGTGCCATGTCTCTGGGTGCTGGAGAAGACTTTCCTTTCATGGAAAGATGTGGGATTTGCTGCTTAGAAACTCAGAGGCATGTCAAGTAAATTGCTGGGCATGTATTAATATTGGTGAGGTGCAGACAGCAGGGGATGGAGGGAGGCGGAGAGAGAGGGAGGAAGCTGACAGGTGTAGCCTTCCCTGGAGGCCAACTTTATCAGGCCGAATGTTCTGCAAGGCTGAGGACATGGACTCTGTTGCCTCTGACACAAAGGAAGGACTTTATCTTCAGTGACAGCTGAGCCACTGCCACTGCACCCCCCACCCTCAAAAATCCTGATGCTCCGGCTACTTCGTACAGAGCAGCAGGCCCTTGTGACAGCCAGCCTGGAGATGAGTCCACATGAGAGGCACAGGGCAGGCCGTGGTGACAAGACTGACTTAAGGAAGAGAGAATCAGACAGGAATGTCCCTGTGCTTCATGTTCACATACTCCGAATAGCATGAGGAAGCTGCCTGCCATCCTTTTCTCGCGAGATCTTCTGGGCTGTCTTCCTGCTTCCAGCGGTCCTGCCGGACGTGACAGATCTAAAGTTGAAAGCTTTGGGTTGCCTTTGCCGTGTCCTCTACCTCTTGCTTCGGGGTTCATCTTATGTTGGGGATTTGCTACTTATGCAGCAGTAACCTGCAGAGGCTGTATTTTTACTTGACTAAAAGAAAGGAATCCATAGTATCTTACAAAATAAAATAACGCCCTTCAGCAGACAGAGCAGCCATCTAGACAGAGACGGTCCCCAAGGAGCCTGGGGCCCAGGCCTGGTAAGGCTTCATCACAGAGCAAATGTGTGAATAGTGGCTGGGCTGGGGCTGTCAGGCCTGCTGTGGTGCTTCAGACCTCTGAAGTCACAGCCTACCATCTCATCTGTTAGCAGTGGCATTTAATTTTTCTTGGCCAATATTACACTTAAATTTGATTCACACAACAAATATTATGGAGTATTGAATATCTTAACTTTCCTTTCTGGGTACTTTTTCTGGCCAGATATTCTTACTGAAGTGATGGTAGGCCAAACTGCATTATCCCCAACTTGCAGATAACCACTTACAAAAATAAAAGATGCTCATCCAAGTTACAGAAATAAACGCTTATGGGATCCTCTTGCTGTACAAGAGCCCTACACTATGTTCACCATCACATCAGTCCATTTTAGTTCCTGTGCTGTCCCTTTAAACTTTCAAGCTGTATTTTTCCCAATCCTAAATATGACAGCTCAATTAAATAAGGAATTATTTTTCAATTAATAATGACTGTAGCTCCCTGTAAAACATGAGCTAACACCCTCATCAGTTTTATCCACAATTATTATATTATTGCTTATGGGAACCCATTTTCAAAAGAAAGTTCAGAGACGGCGTGGTAGAAGACGAAAATCCCATGAGTAGATGTGGTGTAAGTATTGGCTGAGTAGCTTGTATAGCATATCCTATTATTATCATTCTCTGTGGCTGAATGCTAATGAATTTAATTACCTCGAAGCTATATATTTTAAAATGTGATTAAAACGTACGGTCTCGCCGTAAATTTAAATGGCTTACTAAAGGCCCTCCCACGGCATCAGTATCACATGTCAGAGATGAATAGTGTTTCTAATTTGCTAGCCACTTGGGTCACGTTTGCTTTAAGCAGGAAGTGTATTTATACAAGTAGTGGCAACAGAAATTGTCTCTTGGGAAAAGCTGTTTGGGAGGATTTAACATTTTTTTGAAGTAGGCTTTTGTGTGTTTTTCTAAATGGGCATTTTATAGGCATTGGACCAAAGGCCCTAAAACTGTGCTCCCCGCTACAGGCCATACTCCCTCGGGTGCTGCCCAAGGTGGAGGGAGCCCCCGGGGTGTGCGTGTTTGCAAGGAGGCAGAGGCAGAGGCAGAGGCAGTGAGGGTCAGGGATTTAGCCACCTTTATTTGAATACTGTTCTTTAGGATCTGCTCCTTATAGGATGGTGGGAAAAAGCAGCCGCAGTTGCAGGACCTGAGAGGCTGTTGGAAACAGAAACTGCTCCCAGCCTCACCCCATCAGCATCAACCCTCAAGCCAGGGCTTCAGGTGAGCTGTAAGCACATCAGAGCGGGGAGCCCCATGCCAGGACCCCGGGACCTGGGCCTCTTAGTGGCTAAGCACAAGCAACGGTGTCCCCTTCTCTGTGCTTGCTTCTCAAGTCATCCCTTTTGGAGGACAGCACTCCTATCCCCTCCTTACTCCCACTTCTAGAACCAGCTGAACTCCCCAACATCAGTATCGTAGCTTTTACTAAGGAACCCCATCTAGTGCCGGCCCTCCCCAGATGCCAGAGGCTTCCAGTGCGGCTCATAACCTTGGGAAGGTCAGCGCCACGGCCTTCAGTCTGCCTCCGATGGCTGAGCCTCCCGCCTCAGCTCTCGGCATTGGGATCCATCGTCCTAGCTGCCTGCCAACACGCAGTCTCCCTTTCCATTTCTGATCCTGTCTGTGCTTGATTTCTCTGTCCTTGTTTCTGGCATGGAATGCTGCCTTCCTCTAACCTTGAAATCAGCTTCTCTGCTAACATCTGTGGAATACTGAAAGGGAAAAGGCAGTCAGGGTAGCTATTTGGGGGGGCTTCAGCCAAGGTTTACTTAGTAGCAGGCAGTATTAGGGTTACTAGCCACCCACTCAACAGACCCCCTAACACTTCACTTGGCCCCACCTTCGCTCTGGCAGGCCCAGCCTGCAGCCAGTGCCCTGGGGCCACTGGGCCCCCATGCCCAGACTCAGGCTGGCCAGGTGGTCCCTAGAGACAATTTGGTCCTTTTGTCCCAAACTGTGCCAGGGTAAAGGGCTCTGCAGAAAAGTGAGCTGGGCATGGGGAAGTGCACTGCTTACAAATTCAGGCTCTGTGGGCTGGGGGTTAGCACAGCCAATGGTCAGGGGAACATTTTAGGGTCTACCAGGTGAGGGTCCCTCAAGACTCCTCAGGAGTGGTCGGCACCCAGCCCAGATTTCTCTAATCAGAGACTGGCAAGGGCAGGAACAGGATTGCTTTCTGGCCATAGTGAGTCCGAGGACCACGTTTGCAGCTTCCGTTTTTCTTGAGGCCAACAAACCAATTCTTCTCGGCGTGCTTCTTGGATGTATAGGTGTTGTAATGGTTTTCCTCCAGTCTTTCCAGGAATAAGCATTCCTCACTTGGTGTCTGCTAGAAGGATAAAAGCAGAAGAGGGTTCCAGGGTTAGGGAGCAGCTTTCAATTGTGGAGGACCACATGGGTGACTTTCCTTGAAAGAAGAGCAGCTGTCTCCATTTTGGCTGTGTTTGACCCTATTTCCATGTATTGATAGGTACAGAGCTGGCTAGGACTTTTCCTTATCCCTTCAACTGGCTTTAAGCAATGCATATCAGTCTATCCAAGGTGCTGGTGGTGGTCTTTGAAGACAGCAGGCATGTTTCCCTGATAACCTCCACCTACTGTTCTTTAATATGAGCCTGGTCAAGATGGGATGAAGAGCCAGTGCTCCATGCTGTCTGCTGGGATCGAGTCTTGCAATGGAAGCTATGACTTCCTGGGGCTTGAAAGATTACATGTCAGAGTTAAAGCATCAGACCCCTAAAACATTAGATACTATCTCAGTTGTGCAATGCAGATTATTCTCTGCATATCCTTCTCTCTGCATATTGCAGATATGAATGTAGGCCTCCTCCCTAGCCCAGCTCACAGCACTCACCTACTTCCTACCATTCTCAGTCACTCATCCTCAAGCTACTTCTCCTTCATGACTGAATAAAACTCAGATTTGTCCCTGGGTCAAGGCCTTTGTTCTGGATAGCCATCGCCATAGCTGGACTTAGGACCCCTTGGTTTCCCATAACTACAGATATGGCTTACTGTCTTTATTCTCACCATGGGCTGCACTGGGTGTGGTAGATGGGAATTAACATGACAGGATTCCAATAACTTTTCAATGAGATTACAAATATAAACTTCCCAGACTGAGACGAGGATCTGGAGGGGTTCTCTGTGTTCAGTGAGGTTCCTTGCTCACCAGCTGTGTGAGGTTGGACAAAGTACTGAAGTTCTCTATGTCTAAGCTTCTGCTTTAGGAGAAGTAGAATAAGGAGGGAACCTGTCTCAGGGCGTGGCCCTGAGGGCTTAGCAAGGGTTCCTTAGCTTTTGACCCTCATATGCTGTTACTGGGAGCCCCCTCCATCTTTTGTTCTCAGGCTGAGCGTTCCCGCTGGGGAGATCCTTCCAGGCGGTGCTGAGTGCCCAGTGGAGACCTGGCCCTCAGGGATGGCGTGGACAGACACAAGTAAGGTGCACTGGCTGTCTGTCCTGGTGATTTTCAGGAACAATTGAAGGGTTTCGCCTCAGTGCTGATATGTGCATGAATGCTGGTACAAAATTTGCCTTCCTTATAAAACATGTGCAGGAATTTAAATAAAATTCAAAACTAACTTTTTTGTTACTAACAAAAAGTGTTGTATTTTAAAAAACCATAATTTTTGCTTAAAAAAAGAAAACACCTCAAAAACTATCACCCAGATATGGACAACTAGATGTGGGGGGAGGAGGTGCTGGGGATCAAACCCAGGGCTTCACATATTCCAGGCTAGTACTCTACCACAGATCCACACCCCCAGCCTATAGTTAGATTTTGTCAGTAAGGAAGTATGCAATAGGAAGTCTCTTGCTTCTTATTCATTTACAGTCCAGGGAAGTGACACCTGGTGAGCCACTTCAGGTCCCTTTGGAAGGAGATGGGATATAAATATAGCCCTTAATTGGATGACTCTGCTCCCTCCAGAGGCACTCAGGCCAGGCCTTACTGCGGATGTATAAAGCTGGGTAAAAGGAGGGACGGTGTGGGTCACCTCTCCACTGCAGGGAGGGCTCACCCTATGACACCTCTCTGTGGGTGTCGGTCTGCGTTCTGCGACAAAGGTGAGACAACCACACTCCCCACCTGGTGTCTCTATTAGCCTGGAGCAGCCGACACGCACACAGCGGCTGAGTCACCAGCTGAGTGGGCAGCTCAGCTCCACTGCAGCCTTGGCCAGGCTTTGTCAGCACCAGCACCGTGCTGGAGGCAAGCAAACCGACCTGATTCATGCTTATTGTTGTGTCACTTTCCTTTCTTTATATTTAGCATGCTTTCCCTCTGATTACTTAGGCGGTATATACTCACCGTAGGAAATTTAGAAAACACAAGAAGGCTTTCATCCATTGTGAAGTCAACCCCTTACCACCCCCAAAGATAACTACATTAATATTTTAGGATATAGCCTTTCAAACTTTAAAAAACACAAACACACCCTTTCTGTGAACACACACAGTTTGAATTAGAATGGTTGATACCTAGAACTTGTTCAGGATGTGGTGCAGAGCTCTGAGATACTTTAGAACCTAGCTGTATCAGTGAGGCAAATGTCATCATTCTTAGGTGCAGCACTAAGATCAGAGTCCGGGCCATGGAGGGACAGGGCTGCCTGGGAGACATAGGAAATTGGATTCAAGGATTTTTCCTTCACATTTTATATATGTAAACGAAGGCTGGAGTAAGTAGCAAAATTGATTTAAAAAAGAAAAAGCCATAAACGGAAATTTTTAACTTAGGGCACAATGAGGTAGGGGGTTTGTCAGCTGAGGGCTTGTCTTAGTGCAACTGAAGTGCCAGTCACTGTGGGGGTGTGTTCTGAGTGTCATCTCACTGAACCCTCTGGTGCCCCATATGAGGTGGGCACTGTCTGTCACTGTCCTGTGTTAGTCAAGGCACAGCGTGGGCAGGTTCCTTGCTGGAGAGGAGACTCAGCTGAGTCTGAGGCTGAGTAAATGGTTGATTGATTTTATTATCAACCAGAGGAACAACTTTAGTAAAAACTCTCTTTGTGGAAATAACTGTCTATGCTCCGAACGCCCTCAAGCTGCTGCCCTGGCTCTGTATTTCAGTGGGCAGCACAGGAGAGGTGATCAGGTGCTCAGAGGAGTCTGTGTCCTGACCCCTAGTGGGGAGCAAGGAGGAAGCAACTGTGTCCTCTCTTGCACCTCCCCTGAGACCGATGCGACTGGGGGGCTACCTGTGCCCACCCTCATTTGGTAGCTGGCAGAAGTTGCAGACAAATCGCAGCCTACTGGCTGGTTTTTTGTAGACATCTTTATAACAGGCAAGAAGGGGTTTGAGCTGGATCATGAAATTCCGCCAAACCTTAGTTATCAGCTTTGAGGATACAGAGGTCCCTGAAATCTGGAAATAATTGCAAAAGTCACACTTACTGGCTCCCGCTCTCTCTCCACTTATGTATTTTATTTTATTTTATTTACTTATTTATTTTTTGCAGGATCAGGGTTCAAACTCACGACCTTGTACTTGCCAGGCAGGCACTTGTGCCATGGACCTATCTCCCCAGCCCCTCCACTTACGTATTTTAGTACAGGTACAAAGGGGCAAAATCAGATGGCCTATATTTCTCTTCTTTTCTCAAAGAGCATGTGCACAGAGCTTTGCTGTGGAGAGGGCAGAAGCAGAGGTGGAGGGGCATTGCTGCCAGTGGACTGCACGTCCGGACCTTCATCTTTG
Organism: Capromys pilorides; assembly: GCA_004027915.1. Lineage (NCBI taxonomy): Eukaryota > Metazoa > Chordata > Mammalia > Rodentia > Capromyidae > Capromys > Capromys pilorides. The sequence continues at coordinate 18,117 of PVKN010005159.1, forward strand.
CATCTATTTCAACATCTCTGATGGTACTCAGACCCCACAGGAATCTTTTGGAAAATGTTTGAATTTAGTTACTACATGTTTTCATTCTTGTAGGTGATCCTTCTAGAAAAAGCTATTTGCAGAGTATTGTGCAAGACACGTAATTAGAATCTAGGCTCCTGCCTCTTTTTTTCCTGATGAGGTCTTACTGTGTCACCCAAGCTGGATTTGAACTCTTGGTCTCAAATGATCTTCCTGTCTCAGCCTTCCAAGCAACCAGGACTGTACGGCACATACTATCATGTCCGGCTTGGGCAATTTTATAAGGAGCGTTAAGACATACATCTATAGTGTGTCGTAGGTGCTCAAGGAACATTTTGGGGTTGAACCTAAGGTAAAAGGTGGTCTGAGAGGAGTGCTTGACATCAGTCGAGGTTCCCTTTCTGTCTATATGATAATTCACCTGAGTATTTTGAGAAACTACCACAAGAAACTCTTTTATGTCTGTGCCTAAGTAAGGCAGGGTAGAGGGTGGGAATCCTATTGGAAAAAATAACAAACAGAGACTAATTGACACGTTTTAGTTTGGATCACTTGGCATGACAAGATTTCTGGAAACCTCAAACCTTGGCCACATCTGGAGGTGCATCAGCATCGTACTTACCGAGCCATACAAAAGCCCGTCGGTGTCCATGGCCAAGAACTGGCCGGTCTCGGTGCTCTTTATATACACCTCCCCCACGCCTTCCGCACTGAGCTGCAGCTGAACTGGGATAAAAATAACACATGCAAAAGTAAATAAACACTGTGCTTTTGCAGATAGGGCCCAGTGGCCAAGACAGTGGGCAATGGAAAATTCTGCTCACTCATTTTGTAGAGCCCCAAGGATGAGCCTCCAATTAATCAAAACACAGAAAGGCAGCTCCTTTCTGCTTACCCTGCAAGGAGAGCTGTCACTGTGAATCATGTTCTAGAGAGGACAAATGACAGTGCCTGCCTTGCTCACCTGCCCATCCCATTTGTTACCATTGACCCCAAAAGACCCTGTAGGCACCTGTGCATTGTCCCCTCAGATACCCACGGGAGGACATGACATTTGTTTCCCTGGCTCTAACTCTCTCTCCCCCGTATTGTGGGGGTGCTTGTAGCATGGAGCTGGCCCAGACTGAATATGTTCTGCTTCAGTTATTTACCTGCTATAGGTTGGCATTTATGGCCTGCACCTCCAGGTGGTGAGAGAGTCTTGCCAGCAGATTTTTTTTTTTTTAAAATCTGAGATTGTTGAGTTTTTTTTCCTAGACAGAAAGAAGAGGGAGTTCGGAGTAGTTGTCACTGTGAGATGCAGGGAGCTCAGCGCAGTGGAGTTCAGCCAACCCTTCAACTCTTATCCAATTGCATCCAGGCTGGGTGGGAGCCCAGCTTCTGATTAGGAGAGGGAGGCAGTTACCTGGAAATTCAGTGATGAGAACTGCGGTTCTCCGCCCGGGGCCTTTTTGTCCCTCGGGACTTTGGGCACTATCTGGAGACTGCTCTGGTTGTTCTGATTGGAGGGATGGAGGACACTGCTGGCATGAGATGGGCAGAGGACAAAGGGTGTTGCAAACAGTTGAGAGTGTACAGGGCAGCCCTGCTACAGAGAATTACTCAGCTCCAAAGCCAGGTGCACCCAGGGAAAGGGGGCAGACTTGAGTCCAAAGGCAAGGCTGAATTGCCGTGCCACATGGTCCCCATGTGCACTGATGAAAACTCCCAAGAGGCCTTGCCCATCGCCAGTTACAATGCTGGACTCCAACTGATAATTATGTTTTTGCTCATTCACCCTGTCATGCAATGACGACTGCATTTGGGAACTGGAATCACTTCTGGACTTTTCAAGACAATTTTTTTTTTTGTCACTAGACTGTCAAAACCATCCTAGAAAAGAAATCTAGGCTGCCAACCAGTGACAGCTCCATAAATGCTTGAGGCTGACGGGGTTTTGCTAAGGGTCAGCTTCTCAGCAAGAGGCAGGGAGGCTGGAACACAGGGCTTTCGTTCGTAGGTGCAGACCTCTCACGACCTCTTTTTTAGTTTCATTTTAAAATTTAATGTCCTTGAATAGGAAAGAAATCTACTTATATGTTTTGTAGTTGGAGGTAGGATCAGAAAAGACAGTGCTGAGTTCCCAGCCAGCCCTCTTAGCCTCTCACCATGTAGCAGTGGAGGTTAGTGGCAGCCGAGGTCCTGACCCTTCACGTGTGCACATGCGTGTACATGTGCACATTCTCTTGAGGGGTGACAGACCCACGCAGTGGTCGCCCTTGGGGCCATTATGTGTGAATCCCTCTAGAAAGAGCACATGCATGCATTGTTAAGTACACCTTATTATCTTTCTAATTGTTTTACACAAATGATAATATACTAATCACACAGCTCTGTACCTTACTTTTTTTGTTTAACTATGTCTCTACTGAAAAAATTATTATTATTATTATTATTTTTGCTAATTGTGTATTTCATTATGTGACTTCGACATAGTCATTTGACCCCACCCTATGGATACACCTGTACTTTCTCCTTTCCCTTTGTTTTCCACTGAAGCTTGGTGGTAGCGTATCTCATTCAAGGCCATACTTATAAGAAGGTGAAAAATTCAGGCTCTTGGGGCTGGACTTGAGGACTTCGGGCACCCTGCCTTTTCCTCTTCCTCACACAGGTCCAATGAGGGGTGGACAATCCGAACCTGCTAGCGCCCCCTGGTGTCAGAGGTTGGACATGCAGGATACCGGGCAGTCCTGCAGGGTTCTGTTGGTAGCTTCTGCTCCCATGTAGAGAGGACACTCTCTTCCACCTACCACTTATCTGTGTAGGTATTTTATCAAGTGTACTTCCGAACGGTAGGTCTTTTTAGTTAATCAAGGGAAACGCTTAAAAGTTTTTCACGCCCTAGCTCCCTTCAGTTCTGCTACCCTAGATGGTGCCCGTTTGTGTTGCCAAGGAGCTAAGCGGAGCGGCCACTGCTTTCTGTGGAGTCCTCTTGTGGCTGTGGGAAGGCCTCACACAGGCGACAGGAGCTGCAGGTCTGCCCAACACACGACTGCAGCCCCCACCAACGAGCCCCAACGCCAGCGTTGCTGGGCCGTCGAGAGTTCGTCTCAAGAGTTTCCTCTGTAAATATTATTTCTCCAGGATGTCCAAGTTTCATAGCTCATTTTCACTGGATTTCTTTCTGGCTAAGTTTCCTAAACATATATCCTTTTGCAAGCAGCGCCGGCAGGAAGGAGCAACAACACCCAGCCCGAGCCGCTTAGTAGCTGCCGAGGTGTCCGGCTCTCTCTCCAGGGTGACCTCACCCCAGTTCTCCAGACATACTTCCTCTTGCAGCTGTCACCAGGGGAGGAGAGAGAGGGCACGAAGAAGGGGGCGGGGGAAGGACGGTGCGGGGCCGCTTCCCCTCCAGCAGTGCCGGCTGGCGCATGTGCCCCACACACTCACCCGCCCTGCGCTGGAACTGTGCTGTGTGTTCCCAAGCAGCCAGGGCTGCGCGTGACGAGCAGCCAGATGCACCAACCCCTGTGTGCGCTTTCTGTGTCCCGGGGTACAACAACACAGAACAAGGGCCCCATTTCTTTCTGAGTAAATGCAAACAAAAGTCCAAAAGCCATAATAAAAACGGTCTCTCTTCTCCTTTGTTCTTTCTCTATGAAATCCCCCCTTTTTTCCTTCTTTCCAAGCAGAAAATAATATACAGTCAAAAAATATTGTGAAAAAAAATAGTAAACGCTTGATGAAAACTTTGTAAAAACCACCAATCTGTATAGCTCATGAACGTATACTTATGAATATAAAATGATGCATTGAATACCATCCATGTTCATACAGTACCAGACTAAGGTTAGGGAGTGGGAAGGGAGGAATTCTCTCCTCTGCCTTGGTTTTTGTTTTTTTTTTAAGAACGGCTTTAAGGCTAGCCCTGGGCAGTCAAGGCTGTCGTGTTGGCTGGTGTTTGGTTTGTACCTACTGGATCTTGTTTTTCACAAAGTTTCTCATTACAGTTTCTGATGAAACCCTCACACCCCCGCGGTGTCTCCGCTCCAGCTTCCTCTCCTAGAGCGAGGCATGGAGCAGGAACCCATGGAGCAGGAACCCTCGCAGTGAGCAGGAAGGGCAGCGGCTCCAGGTTCCTCAAAGATGAGGAGGCAAGTTCTTGTTGGAAAATGGGACGTGTCGTTAGCTGGCAGGGCACCTCTCTTTCCCCTCTTCTGAATGGGAACAACTTCAGATTTAGTAGAATAGAGTGCATCTTCTACAAAGCTTCTTGGTGTTAGCTTTTCCTAGAGAAATTCAGATTGACAGTGCAGTGACTGTAAAAATGGATCTGGAAGCCTTTGGTTCTCTCTCTCTCTCTCTCTCTCTCTCTCTCTCTCTCTCTCTCTCTCTCTCTCTCTCTCTCTGTGGTGTGCATATGTGTGCTGAAGATTTAACCCAGGGCTTCACTCATGCTAAGCACATGTTCTCTACTGCTGAGCCACATCCCTAGATGACTTTTGAAAGAACTGTATTTGGATGCATTGGTTTGGGAATGCTCTGTTTATTGAAAAGAAATGTCGACCTGAAACATACAGACTCGTCCTTGCGGGTCACTGTCCCAGCTGATTTTCTGTTCATTCTGAAACCCTGCATAGATCTCCTCTGTCCACCTAAGGTACCTACTCACAGCGGGACACTGAGATTTTGAGTCAAATGCCAGCCCCAACCGTGGCCCGTGGCTGTCTGAGCAGCTGAGCCTCTGCTTTCTCCTCTTCCCAGAAGCTTCTCAGGGGTGGTTCACTAGGGTCCGACCCGTGCTCCCTCACTTTCCTGGTGCAGACCCAGGAGAAGGCACCCTGCCTGCTAGGTGAGATGTGCACCTGTCCCACTCTGAGCCTCTTGAGTCCTGCCCTAGGACATACTACAGATGCGGCTGCTCTGCATTCGGCCAGGCACAGGGGCCAGGAGTGGCTGGCGTGCAGCACGTCCGAGCTAGGGCCTTGGAGGCTGCGCTGGTTTATTCTGGGTTGCAGACTTCCTGTCCTGGGTCCTTGGCCATGTTTACCCAAAGTGAGGTCAGCCTCATTCAGCACTCAGGAGGCTGTTTTATGTCCACGACATTTATAATTAAAATGTAGCCATGGCCAGGCTCTGCAAGACATTAAAGAAAGACAAAAAAAGGTAGAAAATTGGATTTGAGGAGGGAAAATTCTGATGGTTTGGAATGTGTGTGTGTGTGTGTGTATTTCTATGTTTGAAAGACCTTTCTTACAACCTGTAAAGGTGTTTGTTCTTTTAAAGAGTGGAAAGAGAGCCTGAAAATTCTTTCTTTAGTCCAGTCCAGAAACCTGCCTGTGTAATCCAATAAGCAACGGAGGTCTAGGGAGCAGGAGGGCTTCACATCATGTGACCAAGGTGGCACACCAGCCCAGGACTTCCTGTGGGGACCTGCCCCGGTGGCTTCTGTCAGCAGAGCACCAGCAGAGTGCAGCTCTGGAAAGCCGCCTTAATCCGGGCTCAAGCTGGTGGGAGCAGAGTGCCTGGAGCATGAGGAGCTGACTCAGATCAAACCAGAGGGGAGTCTGGACACCGAAACAACAGGCAGGGAGGGATTTCACTAAGGGTGGCCTACCTGGATGTAGGCTGCTAAGCAGGCTTCTTTTCACGAGCACCCCCGCCCCTGGTGCCTTTAGGATGTGGTTGGCCTTATAAATATTTGATTGGTGCACACTTTGCTGGAGAACCTTTCCATCTGTGTGGTTAGTGGTACTGGTAATTCTGCTCTCTGCACAGCCTCTGATGGGGCTAGGGAGGAGGCAGAGGCTGTGGGCCTGCGAGGCCCAGAGCTTGTCATAGCCTCCTGTTCCTGTCTCAGTCTTCAGTCCCGCCAAGAAGCAGGCTTGGATGGCTTTCTCCAGAGAAAAAACTCCAGTAAGAAAGCAGCACCCAGTGTGGTGCCTCCTCTGCCAGGCCAGGCACTGGGCCCATTATACCCCTGTGCTGGCCTCAAGATCTCAGAATTGGATGTTCTGGAGAAACTGGGATGAAAAGCTGTTATGGTTTATGTCTAGTTGTCCCCCCAAAAGCGTCATGCAATCATGAGGCAGGGACTTCTAGAGTTTGAGACTTGAGTCATGATCTTCTGGGATTATATGTTTTAGTACTCATGGGACTATGGGTCTGAGTACTGGGATTACTTTACTCTTGATCCACTGGGATTATGTGTTTTAGTATTGATGGGGTTATTGGTGTGGCCTAAGGTGGATAGGCTAAGGCAGAGAGCCTGAATGTAATATATAGATAGAGAGACAGACATTGGTTGTTGCTCTCTGTGCCCTGGTTGGTCTGTTCCCTCTGTCGTGATTTACTGGATGCTCTCTGCTTTGTTCCATTTGCCTTGTGCCAGCCAAGGACTGAAACCTCCAGTAACTGTGAGCTAAATAAACCTTTTATTCCTTCATCTTGGCAATGAGTAAAAGTAACTAAGACAAAAGCCAACCTCAATTCTATGAGCAAGGATAGCCTTTGTTGGAATTAATAGACTCAGAGCATCCAGTGCTGGGTGAGGAGGGCCTAGGAAGAACCACGATGATGACAGTGGTGATGAAAAGCATGAGTTCTCAAGCACTGTTGTGCCTAGAAATGTGCCCAGTGCTTTCAGAGACATCACATTTCAATTCCCACTGTTGCCAATCTTGTTTTTAAAATGAGGAAACTGAGGCACGTAGAGGAGAAGTGACTGCCGTAGTGACATGACAACTAGTAAAGGTCAGTCATGGGACCTATGTCTATACCTGTCTGAACCAAGGATAGGCTATAAGGCTCCACGTGTTGCTTTGGTTTGTGGGGTGACCATTCCATCATGGTGCTCGTATCAAAGGGAGTAGCAGGGCACAGAAACAGCCTCAAGTTGGCAACGGCCGAGCTGGTCACTCCCTATTAGCTGTAGTTGCTGAAGTCATAGGGATTCATCATCTCATGGAGAAACAAAAGGGGTCAGCACAATGCCTGGCATAGGTCAGTGCTCACTAGATATCGAGTGTATCATCGAATTTACCTCTGGTATAGTTCAGTCACTCTTCATGTTAATGCTTACCAGGCATTGTTCCAAGTGCCAGGCAGTGTCCTGGGTGTAAAAATTACAGTGTTGAGTCTTGAGAGACAGAGTCCCTGTCCTCAGGGAGTTTAGAGGGAGACAGAGCCAGTAACTCATCACACAAGCACCAGTGGGAGTATCCCTGCCAGGAGAGCTTGAGCCACTCCTCAGACTGTGTCCACAGAGGAAGAGGCCATGTCCTGGCACCTGTGCCTGCTCTAGAAGCCTCCCTCTCATGATGACTCCTCTCCCGGTCTTTCAGATCTAAAGTGGGACCTTCTCACATGCTGTACACTGTGGCCCAGAGTCAGCAGCCTTTGCTGTCTGATTCCCCCACTTTGATGTGGAGGCAATGCCATGCTGATGGGTGCCTACAGAAGAGACAAGCTCTACCTGTGGTCTACACAGGCAGAAAGTCCTGCCAGTGGAAGTCCTGTCCTCAGGCTGTGTTAGGGTGGCAGCAGGCCTGCGTTCAGAGGAGGCTGGTAGCACAATAAGGCACTTGGACACTTATTTGCCCTAGGGTAGGAAGAAGACATATTCTTAAAAACTTTCTCATTTTTCCCAGAGCAGATGAATTAGTTGAGGACAGAGAATCTGTGAACAATTTTTATCTTTTTTAAAATTAAAAAAAATTATTATTATTATTTTGTCTTGTAGAGTTCCAAGGTATACAATTCTGTCTTGTGAGGATTTAGAAAGATTTATATGAATATCCAATAGACTTTTAGGAATGCTGTTCCTGAAGGAAGTCTAGGAATGTGCCGCTCTGCCTCCCCACAACTCTTCTCATGTTCATAACAGTGGTCAAGGGGTAAAAGCATTCCCTTGCCGAGCTATGTAGATTATGGTTATCGGGAAACATCTGCTTCATTCCTGATGAAGCCTGATTCATGCTTCCAAAGAATCTTGAGATTGAGAAGTGCCGGTAAAATATCACCACTTGCCAGAAGAGGGCGACAGATGCACGTTCAGGGAGTGTGTTCTGCCTGGGCTGCCTGGAAGCTGGGGGTCCCCTTCACCTGCAGTTTTCCTCTCACCTAACAATTTTTAGACATGTGAGATGCACAGAGCAAGGCTACCATTTCCATTCCACAGGAGAGGAAGCAGTCTCAGATTAAAAGTTTTTCCCAGCTTTAGGCAATTTAGAGATTCTGGAGATTACAAGAGCCCTAGGCCTAGGGAACCAAAGCTTCTTTTGCATAATACTTGATGTGAAATGGAGAGAACCTTTGTGGCCAGTTAGACTGTGGTGAGGCAGGAATAGGAGCACAAGCTTCCTAGCTGTAAACTAGGGTTCCTGACTGCAGAAGCCTTGTGGATTATCCAGCTCTGGCCCTGGGCAGACGTAGGGATGGACTCTGACTTCTGTGACCTAGTGCTTAGTTCCAGAGTAAGCAAATAAAAGGCCAACCTGCCAACTCTGAATGCTGTCAGAACGGCCCTGAACCAAAGCCTGAATCGGGAGCTGTGGCCTCCCTGCAGGTGCTGTTATAGAGGAGAGGAAGCTAGGGGAGTTGCTTAGGGTCTACTCATTTCCAGTTGCTGCACTGAACACACAGAGACATTGAGGATGCTGACAGCAGTATCAGCCAGTGTGTGCTGAGCTGTGACTCTGGGCGAGGAACTGTGCCAAGAGTGTGTACTGTATCACACTTAACTCTACCAAGTAATAATATATTCTTATTTTACCAGAGGGAAAAGTAAGGTGAGAACGATTAACTTGCTGTTCAGGTGGCCAGGAATCCGGTGTCCCTCAGATGCCAGCACCCTGCACACACCTCGTGGCTCACAGTACTACGCTCCAGAAGTTCCTGGCATTGCACCCACAGGATAGGCCACAGAAGCTATCCCAGTGTTACGTACCCACAATGCAGTCTATGATATCTATGACAGGGTGGTGGTAATGGGACCAAGAGACATTCACACACCAGTCCCAGCACTTGTAGCGAGCTTTTACCCTGGAATTCAAGGTTTCCCAGAAAGTCCAGCTTAACCCCAAGGAATATGTCATTGTGGTTGCCTTTCCTCTCAGCTTTGGAGACCAGAGCATTGTCCACTGATTTGGAAGACTTGGTAAACGTATTGGAGATATTTGAATCTCAGAGAAATTAGGGCTGATCCCCCTGAGTTGTGTAAATTGTGTATCATGTCTGACACAGTGGGCTATAATCTAAGTCCCTTCATTCACAGTAAATATTGCTTACATTTAATGCATTAGAGTCATCTATCTGTCTATCATCTGTCTGTCTGTCTATCTGTCTATCTACTTATTGAGATCGTTGTTTTTCACTGAGTATCAAGCTGAAAGGAGGCCCATTCAAAGACAAGCCATCCAAACAATGCCCACATACCCTAGCCCTGCAGCTGCAAACCTCAGCCTCAGCCTTTTTGCTCCTCTCAAGGGCCAAGTAGTGGGTAGGAAGGAAGGGATGATGCCACCTGTTCTGAGAAGGCTACCATCCATTCTGGCTCCCTGGGCATCCAAGAGAGAGGGTGCATCCCACAGAATCATTGCACCTAGAGTGTGTAACCTTTGGTGCATGGCTCGGGGGCAATAAGAACTATGTGACACATAAGCCATCACCTCAAAGCCAGCATTTTGTATTCTATTAAAAAGCTACCCCCACAAGCCCCTCCTTCCTGTCTGTGCCCTGCTTATTTCACTCCTGAGCCTGCCGCCCCTCTCAGCAGGGAGCAGATCTCTACAGCAGTGAATGTCTCAGTGGCACTCAGGGAGGACTGGACGGCGCACTGAACTAGGCAGTGGATGCCCACCGTGGCCCCCGGCACTGGAAGTGCCGAGGCAGAAGGAAGGGGTCTTTTTATGCAGCTAAGAAAGTTCTTTTCTACAAGGTCACACCTCCAGTTGTCACCATCCCTGAGAGCCAGCTACCAGGAGAGCCAGGAAGGAACACAGTCAGCCACTGGAAGCCTCTCCAGCTTCCTCTCTCTGGTTTGGCAGGATCTGGAGAATGACTTTTCCCCTCCTGGCCACCACAGCCCCATTTGCATGACGTGCTGCGGGAAAGCTGCGTAATTTATGATGTGTAAGGCTATGGTCACGGACTAGGATTTCACAGATCAAGCCCTGCGGAAACATCACCTGGAGAGTCTATTAACTTGAAATCAAGCCCCCATCTTTGTGCAGAATTTACTGTGCCTGCCCATCTGGCTCTTCCCATCATGCACGAGCAGCCCCCCAGGCGGCCTTCAGGGCCACGTCTTTCACTAGTTCCAGAAACTCAGAAAGACAGCAAGCCAGCCAATGTGCTGGGAGTCAGTCCTGTTAGGTTGCTGAGAGTCCCTTTAAAAACTTGAAATAGGACACCATTAGCTAAGTGCCAGCTCACAGATCCCGGCTTTCCAAGCCCAGGCTGATTGCTTAGGTCCGTGGCCCCCAGGTCTGAATGAATGCACCTCACCGAATGGAACCTCGGAGAAGCAGGCACTGGTGCCAAGTTACCCACGCTCACCCTTCCTTGACTAGAGGAGACACGGAGAGGTGAGGGGGTACAGAATAGGTGGCTGCTTACTGTGCTGGTCGCTCTTGTCTCTTGTGCCGTCCACCGTGCCGTCTGGAAGGATCCTCAGGAAGTGGCCCCCGTTGCTGCAGTAGAGCAGTTTGGGCTTCTTGTAATTCCCTGGAGGCAGATTGAACTTCTCAGTCAGGGCTGTGAAGGTTGTGATTTCTCCTTCAGCCATGGCTCAGCAGTGACTTACTGTGGTATTCTCAGGACTGTAAAAGATTAAACAAACCTGTAGAATGTTCTGCCAGCAAGGGTTCAACAGATGCTTTCAAGGAGGGAAGGGCTCCGTCAGTGCACAGAGCTCCTGGTGAGCTCACAACCTCGGGCTGCCAGGTGATGCCCAGAGTCGGGCTGGGAGGTGACTGCTGGCTAAGGAAGGAGGGTCCCTGGCAGAGGAGGGCTCTTCGGAGCATTTCTGTCTTCCTGATTGGACACCACTTTGGATCAAGCTGTGTGTTTTTGAGAACTTCAAACTTAATCACTTGGCCATAGGGGGGGAAAAATCATGTTTTGGTTCCTCCTTCTGGTCCACACAAATCCTCAAATTAAACACTGAACTTGCACTAAAATAACATCTGGGGTCAACCACAGATGCCAAGAGGCGGGGCCTGCCTTCTACTGTCATACTGTTTGACCAGGTCCTGCTAGGCCAAGGTGTTGCAGAGAGCACAGACGGCCTGGACCTTGGGGGACCTGGAGCAAAGGATGTGGCCAGGGCAGGGAAGAGTAGATAGCTCAAGGAAACAGTCTAGTTCGCTGGAACCAGAGAGGGGGATTAATGGGGATTTTTTTTAAGTCCCAAAGGACATTTTATGAGGTAGATCATTATGAAGCAGAGGCCTAGTTGTGGCTTGCTCGCAGCTTTCCACAGGTCTTCATATCACAGAGAGCTGCATCTGTTCCCATACATAGGTCATCTCCATCCTAATTATTTTCTTTTTTGGTATTCAGGATCAAACTCAGGATGTTATACTTGCCAAGCAAGCCCTGTGCCACTGAGTATATCCCTGGCCCTGCCTATTTATTTTCTGGTATGAGATGAAAGATAGAAATTGTCATATTATGTTTTACAATCTTCTGAAGTTGTACACACTCACCATATACACATTTATGTTGTTAGTGTAAAAATGCATCAATTATTGCTACAAAAGATTAAAATACAAAGCCAATGAAGGTAAGAATTTTCTAGTATATATTTGTTGTATCATTTAGAAAAAGGAAGTGTTGGTGCTACAAAGATTTTAAAATAAAGAGGCCAAAGAGAGGTTGAAGCTGCTGTGGAGGCTTCACTTGTAAGTGAATAGGTGCTAATGGTATGCATGGATGATCAAGTGGTCTTAGAACAGTGATCATCATCATCAATATACATTTGGCCACAAATTCATGCCTGTTAACCTCACCAAGACCCTTTGATGTGGATATGAATATTATTCTTGTCTTTCACTAAATAAAATCAAAGCTTAGTGGTATTGTGTGACCTGCCCAAAGTCAACAGCTAGGAGTGGCAGAACTAAGCCTCAAAATGGGTCTGTGAACACAAAAAGCTCGTTTGCTCTTAATCTGTAGGAAAAGGCAGAATGACTTCACTGATATGGAAGTATTGTTACCAGAAGTGGGGTTTTACTTACTGCCTGGTGTGAACATCTGCCCCCATAAACTTGTCCTTCAATTCATTTTTTCACTTGCACTCCAATGATGGCTACATCTACCAGCAGCGTCTTTTTTTTTTCTCCTGCCAACCATGGATCAGAACTCCAAACACTTCTTCCACCAGCACTGTAAACCCTTGGGGTCACCAACCATCTACCCAGCCCTGCAGCAGCCTCCTGGAGTTGCTTTCACATAAAACAGTTTGATCATAAATCAAGGCACCAACTTGAGTCATTTGTCCTTGTGACACTGGAATTAGGGCTGTGTTGAATGTGTTGAAAACACTCATTAATTTTCTCTGCTTCTGGCATTTTAATATTTGTAGCACAGATCTCCCAGCCTGCAGCACACAGGCCAGTCATCGACTTCAGTTTCAGCCACTGCTTGCAGTCTCTCCAAAGACCCCAAAGAAAAATTTACATATATCATCCAAACTATAGTTAAAGTCAGATCATCCCAAATGGCACCTCCATATGTGGTGAAACTCATTCCAGTTCTTTTCACATAATACAATAACAAGCAAAACTTTTTATCAGTTGTACAGGGAGGACAGAGGGATTATGTTGCACAGCATATGATATATTCTTCCCAAAGACTGAGTATTCTAATCTTTTTTTTTATAGAACTGGGGATTGAACTCAGGCCCTTGTGCTTGCCAGGCAAGAGCTTATTCTACTGAGCTATATCCTCAGCCCCATGATAGGTGTATTCTAAATCTTTCTCTTCTATCCTGAGCCTCTGAGTCTCTCTGTGTGGGTCTCTGCCACTTTCACTCTGTGTCTCCACCCAGATTCTCTGTTTCACTCTCATTGTACCTCCTTACTCCTGTCTAGATCCCTTTCTTCTTTTCCCCTGGTGCTACAGATTGAACCAGGGCCTCATTTGTGCTAATTATGTGCTCTATGATTGGGCTACACCCCAGTCTGCTGGATCCTCTTGTCTTTCCCCATCACATCTCCATCAGCACACTCATGACCAGATTCCCCTTTCCTTAAAATACAACTGAGAGACACAGTTTTCATTTATCTTTTCCAAACACTTTCGAAGTTATATGCTTAATTTGGTATGTAGGAGACAATAATTACATTCTAGTGATTGCCAGCTAACTGAACAAATAATTATTTATACTGTTAGTCTCAGGTGGGTAGGACTTTGTTCCTTGCAGTTTAAGGTCCCTT
>PVKN010005160.1:0-31553 GCA_004027915.1 Capromys pilorides
TTAAATTTTGATTCTGAACCACCATTCCATCAACATGAAAGAAACATCATTTCAGTTAACTAAAGTTTACTTGAAGGCTGATGTTTTGGGGATGAATAATATGGAGAGATCGTGTTTTCTGTGGACTGGGTTTGACCATCTTATCTGGGTCTTTGCTTAGTTGCACCATCATCTGCCACAATACACTTTCGTGATTCAGTCCCAACCACATGTCTGTGGAATACTTTGCTTTTGCACATATAAGACTTGGGAATCTCCAGAGTTTTATCAGCCATTTTTTAGTATTGCCTTCACTCTTTCAATCCTACCTCAGTCTCTACTCAGAAGCATCTGATAAAACAGGGTAAGTTCCTGCTGCCCAAAGATGAATTTTCTTCTGCTTGATTGCTATAACTCCAGAACTCAGAACAGTGCCTGGCATGAGGTGGGAACTGAATAAGCAGAGTAGACTAAATAGCGTTCATCTGCTCTCTAACTTTTCAATGATAGAAAAGATTTTAGCATCTATTTCCAGGATGCCATGTTAATGCCTGGCAGAGAGCTGCCTTAATTTCCCACATATCAAACTGCCACCCTCTCCAGAAAGCTTCCTTCTATCAACCAAAGAAAAGAAATGCTTATCTAGTTAAGGGGAAAGACAGATTTGTTCTTATTTCTCAGCTGGTTTCACAGTTCTTTTGGGTGAGTCCTGTGTTCTTTCTTTTTTCTGAAAGCCTGGGATTTTGAAAGTCAAAAGTAGAAGGGATCCTTTTCTCCACAGGTGTTAGCCAAACTGTCAGGAAGTGGGAGACAGAGTTTACTCCTGCTGGATAAATGAGGGAAGAGTAAAGCGATGTACTGGAAAAGAAAGCTAAAAATGATGTGAAAAGTATTAGAAAATATCCGACTGATATTAGATGAACATTAATAAATAGATACTATAGTTAGAAGTGAAGTGCTAAGGCAAAACAGAAAGCACTTCCTTGGTAATGAGCAAAAGCTGTCTTGCCCGAGGGCCTCATATGCAGAAACTTTTATTTCATTCTCAAGGGATCCATGGTTATCTTTTTTTTTTTTTTTTTCTGGTGGTGCCAGACATTCAACTCAGGACCTTGTGCTTGCCAGGCAAGCACTTAATCCACTGAGCTATCTCCCCAGCAGCACATGGTTATTCATAAGAGGGAGAAAAGAAGAGAAAAGAGGAGGCACAATGGGAGCCTGGGGGCACAATGTGTCCACTGAGATGACAAGTTTGGAAATGAGACAGGATGTTCACTTCCTTCCTGAGTGATCCTGGCAGTTAGGAAAACACTCTGAACTTCACCTTGCTGTTTGTAAATTGAAGATGACAGTACAAAAGCTTGTTTGTGAAGACAAAATTAGATAACACATGCATTAAATTAGCATTTGTTGGATACTGAATTGATGCTAAGTGATTATTACCTGCTATTTTTATGAGCAAAGAATTAAGAAAATGAAAAGCAGGAATCAGACTTGAGCTGAATTTGTTCACCTGAAAGATACAGTAACTAGAAACAGGAACAATGGATATAACCAGCAAATCAAAGATAGCATCCAGTCTGGGTAGTGGTAAAGACTAATTTAGACTATAGGTACTGAGTGTAGGGGAGGAGTGAAATCATCTCAGCTGGCTTATGCTGAGATGGAGTTTCTATAACACACTCATGTGTGCTCTGCTCAAAATATGTGTCCTAGGACTGGACATTTTCTCCCTTTACCAATAAATACTAATAAATACTGAACTGATTTTTCTAATGCAAAGTTCATTCAATGAAAAGACACTATTGCCAAACTTAAACATTTCCAAAAATGTCTGAATGCAGAGTTAATTAAAATGGTAAATCATTTTAAAATATTTTTCCAGCATCAGGAATCATGCTAAGAAATTATACATTAGAATGCCAAAATTATACATTATTTCATTATTTAATCTTCTCCATGGTGGCCAAAAATGCATTGAAGTCATACCATCAGAAGTGATACATATTGTCAGCTAGGAAATGTATTCTCATTCATGCTCCATTTTTAATTCAAAGCCACGGCCTGCCTCCAGAATAGAACAATTATTGAATCTTTCTCTGGCAGATGCAGAAATAGCGGCTGGATAGAGCTGGGAAATGACAGAGGTAAGAAGTGGAGACAAGCAGGAGATTCAATGAGGATGCCTTCTCAGTGCCAACTCAAGAGGTTTCTGTTGGCATGGGACACCACAGGGTGGGCACAAAACAGATCTTTCAAGTGTGTCTTTGACTCTAAATATTGATGATGAAAACTAGGAAGAAATATTTCTGGTAATGTACTGGCCTCACATGTCTTCAAGATGCTCTGAAGTCAAATAATTGAGCTACTTTGGGGTCTGCAAATGAAGGGAGAGCTTAGGAGTAAAGTCAAACTTCAGGAATGGCCCAGAAGACCATGCATTGGGAATAAAAGTATAAGACTAGATCCGTACACAAAAATGAATATTCAGCATACAGGGGAAACTTCAAAAACCCACCAAATGAGACTGAGCAAAGTGCCAATAGTGACAGGAAGGGGCCTGAGGACAGGGAGTGGGAAAAGGAGCAGGTGCAGCTCCTAGAGGTGTGGTTGCTTCCCTTGCAGTGATTAGCAGAGCATTCTGGTGACTCCCATGGTAGCAGCAGAAACTAGATTTTAATAGGTTTTGACAATAATGATTCTGTAAAGATAGCAAGGACAGTGTTGATAGGATTGCAGTTAGAAGAAAGCAAGACTAGGGCATAGGAGTTTGTAGGGATAGCCGAAGATGAAGATGACATTCCTAATACTCTTTGCCTATTTCCTCTGCCTGTAACTAGAATCACAGCATGAACTTTTAAGTTATGAGTGGGTCATTTTAGGAAGATGCACCAGGTTAAAGTACTAGTTGTAGGGGAGACACCACTGGGCCTTAGGGAGAAAAACAAGGCCAAAACACAACCAAGATAGGAGAAAATGTTAAATGAGGAGGAGTCAGGCTCAGTGTTCCTTACTCAGCTCAGACTCATGTTTCCTGGAGCTTGAGGGTCATGCTCCCTTCTGCGCAAGCACACTGCCCTGAGTTGCCTGCTCTCTGCTAAGCCAATTGTTGGGGTGAATGTGTTGCCATAGTTCTCTTCTTGCCCTTCCTATACACACAGGCTCAGGCTTCTTTTGATCTCATCTTTCTAGACCAGTGATGGCAAACCTATGGCATGTGTGCCTTAGCAGGGCGTTTGCATCATTAAAAGTTCTCAGAGGTTTTCCATCACTGCTCTAGAGTTTATGATGATAGAATAGTCAATGAATTAGCTTATATGAAAAATTGCATTGTGGAGTGACAAATACATCAAAATCTAAGACACAGACCCCTAAAAAAGCTTTGATGGTCTTCCTAGTCACACAATTTAAGTCCAATAGTGGTCTAGGAAATCAGGCAGAAATATAATTCAAAATGCAGCAGGGCCTTGCTAGCTAAGTCGCTATTTCCTAGAGATTCTGATAATGCCTCCAGAAGTGTCTGCTTCCTCCATCTCTGCCTCCTATGAATTTCATCATAAAGACTCTTAGTATTAGGAAAATAACCTGCCCATCAAGAATATTTACACAGCTGCTGCCACCAGGATCAGAACACTTGTAAACATGCTACTACAGCACACTAGACTAATTCAAGCTAAAGTGCCATTGGCTGGTTTTTATGCAGTGTTCTATGGCAAAGGCAAATAAGCCACACATGATGCCTAACCATGAAGGACCTTTGGGGAAGGTATGGAAGGGAACATAAATAGTTGTGGGGTCCTTGAGTATTTTTTCCCCTTTCAGAGATTTTAATAGTATTCAGACAAAGAGTTTTGTATTTAACATACTAGCCCTTTTTGTAATATGTTTATGACTTTCCAAATTTATTGATATTACAAATCACCTTTCATCTTCTTTTTAGAAACAAAAGTGTTCTTATTTAATACTAACATTATTATAGTATTCCTGGAGCATTTTTAATTCTCACATTCAACGGTAAGTTACCTCTGTATTCTGAACAATTTAACTTTTCTGAGGCAACTATTCTAGTCCAGACTAATTAAAAACTAATTAATAAAATGAATTATCTGCCAGTAAAAAGTTGGCCCCCTATTGGAGGTCTAGGACCCTAAACAGGGTGATGGTCATGGGTCACTGTATTCTGCTAGGGGAATGTACATGGTCCCAAGAGAGGGGCACAAAGGACAAAGTCATTTATTATCCTTATTGTTATTGTTATCACTACTATTCTGTGGAACTGAGGATTAGACCTTGGGTCTGCACACTTAGGTATAAACCCCACTCTCACACAGCCTTTTTAAATTTTGAGACAAGGCCTTGCTAAGGCACTAAGTCACCAGGGCTGAGCTCCAACTTTCAATCTCCAACCTGCCTCAGCTTCTCAGAGTGCTGGGTTTAGATGTGTGTGACTGTATAACTATTCTAGAAAGATATCTTGTAGGAAATAAAGAAGAAGCTACCATAGAACTAAGACTTCATGTTTCAGTAAAGCTTTTAAAGTTTTCATGGAAAGGAAGGAATACAGCTTTTTTTTTTTTGTTTGGTTTGTTTTGCTTTGTTTTGCTTGTTTTTCTTTGTTTTTTTGAATCAAGGATTGAACTCAAGTCCTATGAACAAAGTTTTGAATTGTAGGTTATGGAGCATGTTGGTGGGTGTTAGATTCTTACAATTTCTAGGTCCGAGTTATTCTAAGCAAATCTGTTCTGCCTTGTCTAGGATCTGCTCAATTGCATGAATAGATTACACCCATCAGAATGTTGTCTTCAGGGAAACTGATGCTCCCCAGAGATAGAAACATGATCTCATGAATGTACCTAGTGGGGACTTTCAGTTTCTGTATACCCCTCATTTCCTATGAAATTTATTCCAAAGGGAATGTAGAACAAAAACTAAGAATAAATCAGCAATTTTTCATCACCACTGTGAATACCACTAAGAATCAAAAGCCTATGAGAAAAATAACCTTGATTCATAATACTATGCACACAGGGTGAATGGCTCAGTAAAAGACAATATTTCAGATGAATCGCACGGCCAGATGACATCACCAGTGATAATGATGGCAGAATGCTCCACGCATACCACGCAGAGCACATCCATACAGTGTTGAGCATTGCTGGCAATGTACTAGCTCTGTGTTCACTGTGCGTGGATTGATGTTAATGGCCTTGGAGATGTGTGATGACAGGAACATATTCATGAAGGAATAAAAGAGAAAGTGTTTGCTTCTCCCACCACCAGTAATGTGACTTTACCAAAAAAAGAAAAAGAAGTGATTAAAAGTCCAAGGGTATAGTTGCCACAGAGGCACATATCAAGCATCAGGATCATCTTAAAACTGAAACAAAAGAAATATTGACACTTCAGGATTTCCTTCAACAGGAAAGAACAAACTCATTAGAGATCTCTTGTTTCCTAGATCCCTACAAATGACAAGTCAGAAATGCATAAAATGTAAGTAAGACACAGTCATTAAGTGTTCTATTTTTTCTCATTTGAATCCATTTTACTTTCATTGCTAAGTGGATCGTTTAAATTCATAACTCATACCCTGAAAAGGCACTGATTATTGCCAAGCCTAATGGTTCTAAATAATGTCAAAATGCAGAGAAAATAATAAAAGCTAGCCATTTATTAAGCATTTTACCGAGGCAGGAAGCACACTAAAGAACAATAAATTCTAGTACCAGCAGTTATATATTATTTCATTATTTAATCCTTACATGGCATTTATTATCTGCCTTTTACAGACAAGGAAAAAGCAATATTGGTTATTAAGCAATTTGCTTAGGGTTACATAATTAGAACAAAATGGGCCCAGAGTGCTCTCCCAAGCAGGCCTGCTGCCAATGTTCCTGCTGGAGACTCCTGACCAGAATTCAGCCAGAGAAAATCACTTCTATTATTTATTCCATCGGTTGTTTCACATCTAGTTCTATGCCACGCACTGGGCGAGAACAGGTGAGCAGGCCATGCTGTAGGGCAGAGGGTCCTGAGCACACGGGCCTGCCCTTTAGCAGGTAAACCCGGTGCTGCACGCAAGGGACGTGCATATTAGACAAAGAACGAGTGTGAAGTATTCTAAAATCCGACCCATTGTGCAGCAATGTTGAATAATTCATTTTCCTCTCCTTCCACTCTATCACCACAAAAAGTTAGTAATAAGTCAAGTTGTCCCTTTTTTTCCAGTATACAGACCTCAGTTTGGACTGTTCCACCACCGTGTCTTATCAAGAAGGTTTGCATGGCAGAAAGCTCAGCCCACTTGAACTTGCAGTGCTACTTAGATTCTAAGTCTTCCCTTGCAGAGTGATCTTCCTGACTCTGCCCCGAGCTTTAGAGGAGACTCCCTCAAGTTCCTAAGCAAGACTCCATCCCAACCAGTGTGTTTTGATTATGGCTCACAAATACAGAGTGCTCCCACAAGGCTGCATGCCCACGGCAGTGATGTTCAGGAGTACGCTCTAGAGAAGTGAGGAAGATAAAAGCACTAGCCTCTTCAATGGTGCTGAGTTCCTTTGCTGAATGGGCTGCTAGCATCTGGGGTCAAGTTGGAGAAAGCATTCAGTCCCAGTGCCATGCATTCTAAAGAGACATCTCTGGCTCTCTTCCGCTCTTCCCTTCTGGCTGCTATTTGCCACCTCTGCTTTGCCATAGCTTTCCCCACAATAGTTCTGCCTTGGAGGCAGCTGGCCATGTACTTAAACCTCTGAAAACATAAACAAAAATAACCCCTATCTCTTTGAAATGATTGTCAGGTGTTTTGCCCCAGCAACCGCAAGTTGATCAACACCCCTAACTCCACACACACATCCTAGCTAGCATTGTACTGCTACACTCTCTTAATATGTCTTACTGCTGTGTTTGACATCTTTGTGAGAATCTAGAATAACAAAGACAGGGCCAAAGAGACTCAAAACAGGAAGTGGGGCTTAAGGCAGTAAGTTGAGGTCTATTGCATTACGGATTTAATGAGTGATTTTTTGAAAGAAAGTGATTATCAGTAGAAGAGAGAGATGGAGAGAATAAAACTGGATATAACCTGAGCACAGCCAGGCTGAAAATAGCTCTTTCCTGGGCTTTCTCCATGAACTGTTCAGTTAAATTACTCACTTATTTTCTTTTCTAATTTATTTACATTTTCATTAACATTCATATTTATATTTATTTTATTTTTCCTAACTCAATTTGATTTGTGCTTCTATTACTTACAACTGAAACAACTTTAATGCAAATTAATTCATTCATAATTTGCATTTTTAACAGTTTCCCAATAAGATGATCTACATTAAGAGACTCCATTTTATATGGAAATATGAGGTCCTTTGGAACATTTCTTAGCCCCGTACCACCTGCTTTATACTTCTGTGCCCCTTAACCCTTGGAGTTGTATCCTATACGTAAGACTCTCAATGTTTGTTCTGTCCTATAACAACAAAAGTGTAAGCCCTAGAGGTGAATAAAGTTGTACAGATACTTAGATTTAAAACACACAGGTTTATACATGGACAGGAAAGAAACAAAGCCTGTGCACTGGAAAACTCATGCTGTGCAATCACAGAAAATAAGTAAATAATATAATACTTCTACCAACCCATCTCAGTGGGAGCCATTGATTCCTGTCACCTGCAGGCTCAGCAATATTCTATTTCACAGCTGATCCAAGATCCTGACTGGGACTAAGCATCAGCTCAGTAAGCTGTCAGAACTGGGAATGAGCCTTATTTATATTGCACCACACATGAGCACGCTTGAAACAATTACAGGGCACAGGCTAGTCTTTTAGTCCCTTTGTAATTCCTCTTACTTCTCTTGCACAATTTTATGTTTTTCACCCCCACTTCTCTGTAGGCTTCTGCCTTTTCCTGGGGCTGGTATGGAGCCTGTGTATACCAAGCTGCCTGGCCACTGCTGGCTCATCCTGTTGATCCCACTTTACAACAGCTTTATATACATAGCATTTTGCTTTGCATGGATGCGCAGGTCACAGTACATTCAGCAGTGTGTATTGTTATAGGAGACAGAGTTGGTAATCTGGGCTTTCTCTTCAATAGCCTGTACAGATTTATCAGAAACTACTGCTCCCCAAGTACATACTTGTCACCTTACTCATCTGAGCACTATGCATTAGGCCACAGGCTGTCTTTCAGGGGAATTTCTCCCACCCCATCTTTCTCCCCACCATCATTTTGGTTGCTGAACCACAAATATCTGATGTCTGTGCCTAGCCAGGAGGCAGAGGAACTTATACCTTCATGTTAAATTATAGATAGATAGATAGATAGATAGATAGATAGATAGATAGATAGTTAGATAGTAGATAGTATTATGGTTTGTGTCAAGTTGTCTCTCTAAAGCCTTGCATAGTCATGGGGCAACTTCTGGAGTTCATGATTGATTCTTGATCCAATTCTGGGATCATGTATGTGAGCACCATGGGACAGATAATGTGCATTCCAATGTGAAGAGGAGGGAGAGACTAGCTAGCTTCTGGAGCTGCTGCTTCTCCCCTTGCTCTTTGCTGCTGCCATGAATGGCCACCCTGTGCCATGTGCTGCTCTGCCTTGGAACCAGTTGAATATGGACTGAAATCTCCACTAACTGTGAGTTAAATAAAATGTTCCTTTCTTAATTTTGGGTGTTAGGTATTTTGTCCCAGCAATAAGAGAAAAGTAAGATAGATAGATAGTCACTAAAAAAATGATAAGCCTATTCTCAATTTAGAAGATTTAATTCTCTCCTTTCTCTTCCACTTCCCTTTCTGTTTCTTCAGCATAAATATAGTCTAATATTTCTATGAATGATACATCATGTTGTCCACTTTTGTCTTGTGCAGTTGGGTGAAGTTCTGACTAGGCCTAAATTATCTAAATTTCATGTTGGGAAATAGATTGACCAATTATAATGATGGGAAAGTTTTTCTTATTTGTATTTTGTTTTTCTATAAGTATCAAATAGTATTTTGATTTTGTGACCCCCCATCACTCTGTCTCAGTTACACAACTCTTGTTACTGTATTGTGCCAACAGATGTAGACAGGGCATCAGTGAATGTAAATGAATATGTTCCAATAAGAACATACATTGATGAACTAAAGCAAATCAGGATTTGGCCCCATGAGCTTGCTTACTTCTTTGTTTTGTTGTTACAGGATCTAACTCTGCAGAACACTTTCAACTCACTATGTAGGGTCGGCTGCAGTGGACCTCACAGTGATTCTCCTACTTCAACATTCAGACTGCTGAGATTACAGGTTTGTGGCACCACATTTGGCAGGGCTATAGATTTTTAAGCCCTGAGTAACATTATAATGGGCATTTGAACTGAAATATTTAATTAAGTAAGGATGTAGTCATTTCAGGCCATATGCTTGGCCATGACTAATCAAACAAATCTAGTGATAGGAGAGAAACAAGATAGAGAGTGAGACTCACAAGGATCAGAAAAAAAGAGGCCATCAAATACTGAGAGATGGGGTAGGCCAGTCCTACCCTTACTGGCCCAGGTGCCCTTGGTTCATTTGTTCTTTGTTTCCTAACCTTGAGTATCTATGCAATTCACTTTTTTTTTTATTTTACAGCAAAATTCTTTAGTTAAGTTTCAATGGCTTCCTATTTCTTATCATTCTCAAGTCCTAATAACACAGGAATTATACTAGTTGTGGTTCTTGGTTGTAAACAGCACCAAAACTGAAGTTTTAGAAGTTCCTAGGAGGTGTTTGAATCAGGTGTAGTAAGGTGTACAGGCATAGAACTGACTGTCAGAAAGGAAAACATTTCTCCTATTCACAGTTTGCTAGAAATAAGATGCAAAACACACATCACCCTTAAGACAAACACCAACGGAGTACAAGGCTTAGGGAGAGGCAGACTCAAGGAGGGGGAAAAGCAGCCAACAGATTTTATTGTGGACATCATGGGAAGAAACAGGAAAGACAGAGTAATCATGTTTAGAGAAGGCTCATCTGAATGATTTCAGTGTGTTCTGGGACTCAGAGGTGATCTTTCTTCCTGATCTCTAACTCAGGTGAACAGGACATATGACTGCATCCCCAAAGTAGGAGGCTGCGGAAATGGGCTTTGAGTTGGTTGGTTTACACATAAAAGGACTTGACTAATCCTGGGAGACACAGTGCACTGAGGGTCACTGAGACTCACAGACATTAGGGCCCCAAGTAAAGCAACTAGCAATGTGATTACTGGATCAGGATAACTTACAAAGGAATTTGCTGAAAGGGTATTGATTGGGGAGCTCACAGAACTAATGCAAAGAATGTAAACAAAGATTGGAAAACAGGCAGGATTCTAAAAAGGCTTGGCCACTGAAAACACTGCCTGAGTGAGCCTTGTGACCAGTAACCTTGAACAGAAGGTCACTGTGAGGTCTATTATTTTGGAATTTCTCTATAAAGAAAAGAGGTTCTTCATCTGGAGGTGGGAGTTGAGGTGAAGCAAGGAAATCCGCATGCCTTAAAGAACTATTTGGCACAGATTGAAATATGAAGGGAAAGCAGTTTGAATAGGGTAGGGGGTCAGCCAAGGAAGATATGGAAAGGGTGTCTGGAAAGGAAATCTAAGCATTGTGTGGAGCACAGTGACATATGGGAAAGTGAAAGAGAATCAGATATATCTAAAGTTTTTAGTATAAGAAAACAGTGTTGTTAAAAAGAGTTGGCTGAGTTTTATGGATAAAGAATATGAAAGTGTCTGTATCCAGGGAAGTAGTAGAAATGCAGCATTAATTACTGTCTATGGATTTCTCCACCCATTCTTCTACGTTACTCCTCTTTCCCTGATACTTCAGGCTCATCTGATAGTTCCTATAAACTTGCAAATGCTCCAAACAATTCAAAGGAAGTAGGCTCATTGGCTTCGCTGGCATCCCTAGTCTTTCTTTTCCTTCTCAGAGGAACCCATTTGTTGTTTGTGTACAGGAAAGGTGAGGTGGAGAAAAGATCATGTTGCAGCTGGAAGTCCAGAGCAGAGGTGGAAGAAGGTGTGTGAGGTCTGCAGACCACACCAAGTGACAGCCGTCCAGGCAGGCAGCACTGAACAGTTTCCTCACAGGAAACAGAGGCATTTGTTTATTCATTTTCAGTATCTATTATTTATTAATGTACTCACTGTGCTTTGGATCAGGTGGGATTTCACACATTCTCAGGCTTGGAATAGGGGTGCTGGCATTTTTCATAGTAAGAAAAATGTGAAAAATGTGACTCAAGCTAAGACAAGACAAAAAGCATTATACTAGTAAGATCCAATCCATTGTGAATATCAAAGTGTGCTCAGGGCTTACGTTTCTCTCTTCCTCTGTTCTCCTTTTCTAGTTCCAATCAAGCATGGTTGGAAATCAATAATGAGAAAGTCTTTTCCTCTGAGCTCCTTAAACCTGTGGTGAGTTTTAGATCTATCAGTACACATGCCCATGAACACATATGTGTGCGCGCACACACGTATGCACATACACACACACACACACACACACACACACACACACACACTTGCATATGTACCACTACAACTATCCCTAGCCAAATCCAAGTTTTAAAATATTTAGCTGCTTTTGGATTTAAGTGGTGCTGGCCGGTTTCTTCTTTTTCCCTCTCCTCCTCTAACCCCAGGCCCAGGTCCTATTCTCGGCTCCCACAAGGCCTGATTGCACCCTGCTGCAGCCTGGCTCCCTTTCTGGCTGAGCTCCTCTCTGTAGGATGAAAGCAGAAGAGTGTGCAAGAAGCTGCTAAGAACCCAGCATGATGAAGAGTCCCAGCAAGATTTATGGGCTCTGTATCACAGCTGAAAGGCTAGAGGCAGGCGGTAAAACGGGAGTGCTGGCAATAATTTATAGGACCTTGTTATGACAAATTTTTCCACTGAGAATGAAAAAGATGCCATTAAAACAACACTAAGTGGTCCAGGATGTTGTTGTAAACAAAAGTTCTCTCTACACTGCCTTAGCACTGAGTGGATTCATAATTCTCAGTAAGGTGAGAGGCCTGGGCTCCAGTGGAAGGATTCTGTCTTCTAGTCTGGAAAGGAAAGTGGAAGAAGGCAGTGATGAGGAGCTAATTCTTGTCCTTCTCCCTCCATCAGAGAGAATGGAATTCTTCAGGTGTGCTTTCCACCCTGTACCTGCCATTGTGCACTAGCTGAAGATGATTGCTGTTAGGATGCACTGGCTCAGTTCTGGGCTGAGGCATGGATTCAAACAGTATTTGCCTCATGCGTAGTTCCCAGGGCTGAACCAGAGTTAATTTTGCCTTTGGCTCCCATTCAGATGGATTCTGCAAAAACTCAGGCTTTTAGCTGTGTTGCTTTAAAGTAGCTTCTGTGCAGGGTCAGATCCTGATGGTTGAGAGCTGCAGAAATTATATGAAAAGCAAATTAAATCTATAGTCAAGTCATTCTCAGAGCCTTCAAGGAGAGCATCACTCATTACCAGTGGTTCTTGCAGTATTCCTTTCCCACCTTCCCACTCTCACAAGCTGAAAGAATTACCCTGTTCTACTCCTTGAAATACCGCAGATCTATCCCTAATCTAAGCCATACTGTATTATCATTCTTGAATTCCTGTTTCTTTCCTTTCCTCTCTGCTTCTTTCTCCTGGTAAACACATTTTTTTTCCATTTGTTCTTTGGGAGATAAGTTCAAGTGGCTACTTTACTTTCCTATTTTGAAGTATAGAAGCACTCAGGGAATGGGAAGACTCTTCCCTCTCCCAGGGGAAGAGGACCCATGGAAAGCATTCACAAAAGGGTGGAGTCCAGAGCAGAGCTCAGGCACTAGGTGGGATCAAGGTAAAACCTACTAGGTAGCCATGAGCAAATACTTTGCCTTTATTTGAAAGAAATACAGAGAAGTGAGGACACCTCTTGTCAGGATTCCCTTCAATATACCCTAATTCACTTTTACACTGCAAGTAAGTAATTTTCCAAGCAGAGTTCTTCATTAGATCTGAAGATCAGCTTACTATTCCAGGCCACAGCTCCAGCATGGACCCCCAGTGAGGGAGAGCGGGTGCTGGGCCCTCTCCGGTTGCATTGTGCCCCACATTGGAGCTGCAGTCCCAGCCTGCCTTTGTGCTTCAGGCCTTCATTTCCTTTCCTCTGAGCACCAGCTTTGATCTCTGCTTTCCCAGTCAGACAGCTCCGGGCTCTGGTGGGAGAACAGATGCAGGGAGAGGCCCTTGCTGTGAAGCAAAGGTATAAAGAATGTTCCTTAATAAGCAGTAGCTAGGATTAAAGAGGTGGATTCAGCTTCATTTGGCTTAAAGCTGCCACTCTGCAGAGTGCTTGTAGGTATCACGTCCCTTGCCCACACTGACTCCCTCTGTACCATTGTGGAGCTCAGAGAAACCTTCTTCATTCCCCCATTTCTTTTTTTTTTCAATAATTTGAATTTATTTGAAAAGGATTTTACTTAACTATCATCAGAAGAAATAAAATGCCCCATAGCAACACTAAGATGAAATATTTCCTGCTATTTGGTAAATACATACACATGTATACTTACTCTGAAACACTGTTTTAGAATTTAACCAAACTTTTCTTCACATAAGAGAGTTCCACAAAGAACAACTATGATGAAGACAACATTATGCAATGTATTAATTGTTGTAAAATATAGTAAAAATGTTATTAAATTAAAAGAAAATCATAGAAACAGAGTAAAAGTAATGGTCTCCATTTTTTTTATTCTATCTCCTAGTCCAACCTCCAATCTACCCTCTGGTGGCACAAGAGACTTCCAGACAATCTGCTGCTTCTTGTGTATTCCATGCTGTGGAGAATAATCTGAAACTGGGGGGGGATTGGATGAATTCCAGGTCTAGCATTCAATACAGGGACGTCATGAGTGGACCTTAATCCCTGTTGACAGCTGCTGATGTGACCTATGAGTACAGTTATACTAATGGGTACAATTATCTGAGGCTATTTATGTAATGAAGGCACATACCATTGTGCCCGTATCTGGATTTCTGCTGGGAGACAGATGAGCCTCAAGTATATAAACTCAAATGTTTCAGAATTACTTTGGGTGGTTTTTTTTTATTGCTTTTTTTTTAAAAAATTGCAGATTTGGACCTCTGTGCTAGGCTATTTTGATGGCCACATCCCAGACCTTTCAGATATTTCTAATCATTATTATTTTGGGATAGGGTCTTGCCACTAATTAAACAGACTGGGCTTGAGCTCAGTGCTCTTGCTGCCTCAGTTTCCCTGAATGCTGGGATTCCCAAAGCATACCACTTTGCCAATATCACAATAGTTTTAATTTGAAATATTTTGATACTGAGTACAGATTCTAGTCTTGTTATGGATTGAGTGCTAATGTGCCCCCAAAACTCTTAGAGGAGTCCATGAGGCTGAAACCCTCATGATAGGATCAGTGCCCCTTTGTGAAGAGGATGAAACAGTAGAGTCCTCTTTATTCCATTGGAGGAAGTAGCAAAAAGACAGCGTCCTCCTAATTCTATACTAAGAAGAAAGTCTTCACCAGGAACTGAAGTAATCAGAATTCTGACCTGGGATTCCTAACTTCAAGACCTAACATTAAATGTCATCTATTTAATCTAGCCTGTTCATGGTAGTTTGTTAGAGCAGCTGAAAGGGTTAAGATAGCTCCCACACTTCCAATGTTTGAATCTTATCATAACCATTTCTAATTTGTGATTTTACACAAGTTATTTAACTTCATTGAATTGAACTTTCCTCATCTATAAGTTGGTGCTAATAATATATTCATAATAGGTCTATTTTCCATCCTTATGTCATACAACAGATACAAGGTGTCAGGTAGAGGAACACCTTGTTTTTTGACACTTGGGTTTCATAGGCAAGTAGGTTATCTAAAGAATGAAAGACTAATGATTTCTCTCCACCTTGGAAATTCTTGGGAATGGACTTGTAAATGCGTGGCAAAATTGTCTGTATGTCCATTCTCAGACATCATGAGGGGGTCTAGGACTTGATTTTCACTGATAAGGCCAAAAGTGTACTAGATTTAAACAAAAACTCATGAGCCTTCCCCAATAGTTTTATTAGTAGTGCTCAATTATATTGAGATTATGTCTTTATGATTTTACTATAATATTCAATGATAATATCAATGAGAGAAGAATTTCATATCAGTCTTTCAAAATAAGTGGTACTTCCATTAGTTTTATACTCTAGCTCTTCTTCCCCTTAACTTCATTGTTGCTTAGGCTGAATGCTGTTTGTTTTAGCAAACTCTGGTCCTCATTTTGAGCATCACTTCCTGGCTCCTGAGGTGAAGATTATGCACTTCTCAGTCTTCTGGAGAATATCACAATGGCTTTCCTGATGGGACCTCATCTTTCTTTACCATTGGAAGCTCTTGGAACCTCCCATTGCTGAGGATGTTTGTGGTACTTTTTGGAAGAGCTCTGGTTATTATCTTAAGTGTTATTTTCTGGCTATAGTTCAGATGCCTCAGCCTACTAGTGCATATCCTTCTCCTTATGGCACAAGAACCCTCTTGTTTGACTACTTTAGGAAATAAATGAGGAAGTGTCAGAGTGTGAAAACCAGTAATCTATGATTGAGCTCTAACAGAAGGAATCTCCGAACAGAGAATGTCATAAGCCTGCCTATTGGGGATGTTCTGAAAATGCTGAGGTTGTAACTTAAGAAAGTATAGTACTTGTGGCCCTCTAAACTCTCATTTGATTTTTACAGCTATAGCCAATTAGAAAAAGAATGATATTTGGCTGAAAAACAGCTCTCTCAAAGATAGGCATATCAAGACCCTAGAACTTGCTATCACACATGGCAAAAAGATTTGACCAAGTTTAGGATTTTTGAGGAAAGCTACCCTGGCTTATTTGTGCAGAGTCTCAAAGCAATACATGGATCTTTATAAGTAGTAGGCAATTGGGGAGAGACTTTTGAGAAGAAATCAAGGTACAAAATGGAGAGGGGCAAAGAAGAAATGCAGAGAGAGAGAGAGAGAGAGAGAGAGAGAGAGAGAGAGAGAGAGAGAACTAACCAGGCAACAGCAGCCAAGAGATAATACCAGCTACTGGAAGCTAGAAGAAGCAAGAAATAATTCTTCTGTATATTATGAAATATTCATCCTTAGTGGTTTAGATTAAATAATAATAAACATCCTAAGTTTTGGACATTCATTTATCCAAAGCCAATATATTTTTAGGCTTCACCAACATAATTTTTCCCCAAGAGCCATAAGCATAGGTTTTGATTAGAAAGAAAATGTTGAAAGTAAGAGATTTTTGATCTTGCCTTGAATATGATTTCTGTGCTGCTAAACTCTGTATTCTTTATGATCATTTCAGATACAGAACCAACTGTCAGAAGTTAGAGATTAATGCAAAGTTCCTAAGAGAGGGGAAAAAGAGTAACTGAGAGAGGAAAACAGGTATCTATGAACCAAGAATTGAGCTTAGGTCTATTGAAAGCACCGCATGGAGATTGTGGGCTGTAAATGATAGCTTCCTCCTTCCTACCTATGAAATATGGTTCTCTTGAGAAAAATACTGAGGTGCATCAATTGCCATTAGTGTAATATTTTGCATGATTTACCTCTGGTATTGTCAACTTTCGTGAAGATAGGGGCTGCTTTTATCTGTCCAAGTATATTTAGAGGTCAAATCTCTAGCTTTCTAAAAACCAAAGTTAGCAAAAGAAACATCTTCCCAAAAGTAGTAAAGGCCCTTTGACTTCTTCAGAGTTTATGAATTAAATCTTACTGTTTTCTACCACAAGAAGAGCCTGAAAACTATATTCCGTCCCATGTTCCAGGTTGGTGGGAGTGAATTTGGCCTCATGGGCACCTGGAGCCTCTTTAAACTTCCAATTGGGAAGAAGCCCTGGAAGCAGTGCTTGACAGCCTGGAAGAGTAGATAGCGAGCCAGAACAGTGTGTGTCACAGTATAGTGGAATTCCTTTGCATTCACTCAGTGGCAAGATAACCTTTAAAATATGCACTGTCTTATGTGCTAATGTTTAAGAACCATTGCTATGAATGTATGTTCTTAAATAAAAATCAAAGTGATTGTTCAGCTGTCCTTTTACTCCGTTTTTTATCAATCTGTGCTTCTGTGCATTAGCAATAAGCACGCTCCCTGTAAGTTAAGGCTAGTAATGATGATTATAATAAAATGTTGTCTCTATTAAGTGAGATGTGGAACTAAGGTATAGAGTATTTAGTTTTCATTCTGTCTATAAAGGCAGATCTCCATTGATTTGTAATCTGAAGAAACTGAGATTCAATGTATATAAAGAAAGCATCCACTGCAAGCCAGACACTTAGCTAGGTTTCTTAGAACATATTGTTGTTTTTAGTTTCTAAAAAATCTTTGTGAATCAACCATCAGTATTCCTGTTTCACAGATAAGTCAATGCTGAAATGTAATTTGGGATTTTTAAGTGACAGTTCACAGTCTAGTAATTTGTATAATGAATGTTTGTGACAAATGTTTCCTATTGTCCATTCTCAGTTTGAAAATTCATTTCTATCTATGAGCAGTAGCAAAACTCAACATGTTATTCTAATCAAAGTACTCAATACAGGAAAGAAATAAAATTCAAGTTAGTTGACACAGAAGGAGGATGTTAATTACAAAGTGATATTCATTTTATTACTCCATACACAATACTTAGAGAAAGAGAAGAAAAGACAAGTGAGTTATGGTAACAATTGCAAATAGTACACTACCGGTAGCTTTTCTTCTCTTTGACTATAACAACTTTTATAATTATTTAGTCCCTCCCATATATGAGAAAATTAAACCTTCTGTTGCCATATGAGTTATAATATCTCCTGAAGCACAAAGGTGATCCCCACACCATTGCCAAGTCTGCCTTTCAGTATTCTTTAGCCAGTAATGTTTAAATAGGAGCTGTAAGGGTCCTATGATACTCTAGGCCTGTTCCTTGGTCCCGCCTTATTAAAAAGGAATGGCTTGGATAGCGACTGCTGTTTCATCGTGGACCTTTCATGAGAAGATGCATGGAATTTAATTACAGTAAATGTATGGCTGACAATATGAAAACCATTTAGAAAAATGATCATTGTTTATAGTTGAAAAATTGGGCATTGTTACTGCAGTGTTGTTTATGATGAGCTGCCTGTTATGTCTAGCTAGTTTTCTTTCTTTTCTAATTTCTATATTACCAAATGACTCGCAACTTAAAATTCTCCCCCAGGCAAACTAGTGACTACATGTGATGATATAAAAGCCTTTTCTAGATAGGTTTTGCCTAAAATTTGACTTCCAACGGATGCTTTCTCAAGGAGATACTGAGAACTATACCCCAACAAGTTAAATGACAAGCAAACAATGAAGAAGAAATTGGATCCAAGAAAGAGAACATGTAATAGAAAGAAAAACAAAAATCATGAGAATAATGATGAGTGATGTCAAGGTGACAGCTGTGTACCTTCACATAAGAACTGGAAGAAAGTTTAAAGGGAAGTTTCTTCAAAATTATGAAATTGATAGAAAACCTGATGGGTTGAATATGTTGTGCACAGATTTATCCCACTGGATGAGCAGTTTAATGTTAGTTATTGATTGAAATTAGGAAACTAGTCAAAAGAAAGGAATAAAAGCAAAAATAATTTCTTAACTCCAGGAAAAGAAAACATGTTGTGGAGTAAATTAAAAAGTAATCATGTTTCAGCTGTGAAGAGTGTTTTCCTAGTCAAAATATAGACAGTGAATATTGATCTATCCAAAACTGCAACACATTATATTGCGAGATGTGAAATGAGATTATACCATGGTGGTTGATACACTGTGACAAATGGAGATGTCCAAAGCTTGGCCAAATCCACTTGGTGATTAGATGCCCCAGAGCACCATGAGGGCCAGCCTAGAGCAACTCAGCACAAAGAGGGCATTTAAAAGGGTTTGAGGATAGCTTCTGAGACCTACACTTCCTTGGAGGATTTCCAAGCTGCACAGTGCCACTTCCTTGGAGGGGCTCAGTTGATGCAGCCAAGCCACTTCTGAGGAGCTAGGATCTCCTCAGCAGCTGAGCAGCTGCTGCCACATTCTTAGAGGAGCGCAGGTCTTTGGAGTCAGTGCAGTGGCGAGAGACAGAGACCATCTAGAAGCTGCAGCTGCAGCTACTCCTTGGCTTTTCATTGTTTTCTGCTGCCTGAGCTGCTACCATTTGCTTTGGAGCCAGCAGAGTGTGTACTGAAACCTCCACAAACTGTGAGCTAAATAAACATTTCCTTCCTTCATTTGGGGTGACCAGTATTTTGTTCCAGCAATGGAGAAAAAGTAACAGATATACATTATGTTCAAGGAAGTGGAGTGAAGATATATGAAATGAATTATTTTTTTTTCACACTAACGAATTAAATGGTTAGATCTAAAACTCAAAAATTAAGAAATAAAAATACATGCCCCTTCTTTAGACCATATATTTAAGCAGTAAATTCAAGACCATCTACTTGAAAAACTGAATGTTGTTGCCTTTGAAGAGCTGGTAAAGGGGCAAAGGCCAAAGTGCTGTTTTTTGTTAACAAGCCTTACAGAAAGAACTACATGCACCTTTGAATGAATGTAGGTGAAATTTTGATGTAAGCAAACCTTGATTTAAATCAAAATTTATTTTCAAATCAAAGGACTACATTTGGAAGGTGGCAGCAGAGTTCAGGAGAAAGGAGACAAAGCATGTATGCTTTCATAGCATTTCCTCTTGTTCTGTTTTTCTAAGTCAGAATTGTATTTTCAGATTTGTGAGTTGCTTATCAAAGGTATGTGCTTTCATTTGAGCTCAAGCCTTAGTGTTAACTTCCTAAAAAGCCTTATGCTTCAGTTTTCTTAGACAGGAGCAAAAACCTCCACAATGAAAGCTCAAAACCCCAAACACAAAAACAAAAACAATAACAAATGGCCAGTTGCAGGAACCAGATGGAAAATATAGTATCTATTCATCTCGTTAGACTCCTTTATCAAAATTAGAGATCATGAAACCTGAGAATATTTAGAAACCCAGACACCTGCTTCTTTCTTTGAAATGCATTTCCTTCTTTTGTTTTCGGCATGTTGCTAACCAGCAGCAGATCAAAAAGTAGGGTGTCCCTCCATTCAGATACTCACTTGACAGCAGGGCTGCATACTGAGTGCCGAATTAAAGATCAGCATGCCTGAAATTAACTCAGATGAAAGCGAGAAGGATTCTCTCAAGATCATGAGTGTTCGTGTGTGTGTGTGTGTGTGTGAGAGAGAGAGAGAGAGAGTGTGTGTGTGTACACGCGTGCACACGCACGTGCATGCACATACACACACACTTCAAAACTGGGACCTTGATTCTAAGCCCTGCAATCACCACAGAGAACAATGGTAATTTACATAATGGTATCTTAAATGATTCCGTCATCACACACAAAAAATAATTGAACAAACCATGTGTGGGCATGTGTATGTACACACACACACACACACACACACACTTGAGTGATTAGTTAAGGGAATTAGAAACCTTCATGTCCTCCACTAGTAACTTAAGTCTCAAAAGTTATCCTAAGTAGGCTCCTATGTGATATCTTTGGCCAATCTTTTTCCTGCCAGAAATCTTTCTTTACTCCAAAAAGATATTGCTACTATAAACTGGAAGGGAGGCACTGCTTCTCTGCCACTCATACAGGTATAAGTACATACATGATACATTTCAACTATAATTTCCATAACAAAAGCAATTCCATCAAGAAAAAATGATGTGCCTGTTTGCCTGGGGTTTTTTTGTTTGTTTGTTTGGTTGGTTGGTTGGTTGGTTGCTTGGTTGGTTTTCTTTTTGCAATTTTTGGTGCATATTCTCTGAGAAATCATTCAACCTGGAAAACCTCTGCAATTAGATGCCTGGAAATATAGGATTATAGTATGTGAACAGACAGAGCTTTGAGATGCTTCAAAAAGCCAAAGGATCACAGGGATGAGATGAAGAAGTACAGGCTCAGGAAGACAAGTTTGCACAGCTGGGTGGTTCCAGAGGAGGAGAAGGTGGACGCCTGGCTGCCGGTCCTTTCTGCTGGTTGCTGGTGTGCACGCTGCTCAAATGGAGAGCTGGTTACAAGCAGGGCAAAGACCAGAAAGCAAAATGATCGCCAGTTCTCCAACATCAAGTTCTTTTTCTTTCTACCTGTAGCATAAAATGTTGTCTTGTTATCAAGGTAAAATTCTATAAATAAAGGGCTTTAGATATAAAAAAACAATCCCCCGACTTTGTCCAAAGAATCAAGATAGTGGCCATCTTTGTCATGTTTTAAAAAGCACTACTTATAACAACCTCAGCTAGTATTCCATGGTATTACTGAGGAGGTTAGTCTGGGGAAAACTGAAACGCACACCTGAGTTGAGGCAGAGATCAAACCCGTGGGCTCTGTTCACTGCACTTTGTAGGCAACTTCCTATCAACATAAACTGAAAACATAAGAAAAAAGTCTTCCTGAGACTGACCATTTCCCTACCGTTCAAAGACTTCTTGGCAATAGAATGACATCTCATACAACAGAATAAAAGCTTAGGAGTTTTTACGGCCAGGGAGATAGCTTAAGAGCACAAGTGCCTGCCTGGCAAGGTCAAGATCCTGAGTTCGATCTCCAGTTCCACAAGAAAAACATGCAGAAATATTTTTACAAGGAACAATACAACCTTAGCACACAGAATATGTTCTGGGAGGCAGGGGGGGCAGGTGCCTATTTTAACATTAATCCTTTAATCCTATGTGGAGGTAATCAACTGAACAATCTCTTCTAATCCTTTCCTGTTTGATTCCATTTCAGAATTTCAAATTTCATCTGATGGCCCTTTATGTACAAATACTATATTTGCTTCTAAGTCACCTAGGTGACTGCACTATGTGTATTTCCAGAAAGTATAGCCTGCAGCTGAAATGTGGAAGACTAAGTAGGCATAGACAGAGGTCACTGCCCATGAGTTCCAGCGGGGAAGGGATAGGGTGGAACTAAATAATTTCATGGTCTGCCAGTATCCAGTGCTATTTAACAGAACATCATGATGAGAGTCTAATCTCAACTCATTCAGCCAAGAAGCCAAATTTTAGGAAATCAGGCTGCATTAAGCAATGGTTGCTGATAGATTTGCTTCTTCTATGTGACAACTGCTCTTGCCAGAGAACCAGCTGCCTGGATTCCAGCTGTGTTTCCTGAGTTCCTCTGACCTGTTATTCATATGGAAGTCATGGATCTAGTTTTAGTGCTGCTTGTCACATCATTGATCAGGGGAGCAATTTATGCCTTTGCAGTTCTGACTCTTTTGAGTAAGAATAGGAAGCCTAATTTGCACCTCTTTCAAGAGAAGGAATTATTTAAGAAATCTAGTCTTCACCTTTGCCCAGTGCTGCTTTTCAACCTTAGACGCAAGCTATGGTATAGCCACACACTAAGCCCAGTGAATTTTGAGCATGGCACATCATGATGACTGTCTGAATGAGGCTGACCAGACCTGGGTGCAGAGTTCTCTGCTTTCTTTCCCTTATCAAGCCTTTACCCAACCAAGGCCAGCATACGCTGTTGCCAAGAGAGGCTGTTGTGTCCTTATTCATTCACAGATCAAGTTCTACATTAATTTTCCCTGAGGAGAAGCAGCCTGTCTTCTGGCTTCTTCTCAATGACCATGAGCCCCTCCAGTCACTGTGAAGTTGCAGCTATATAGTCTCATCATCAGGTAATTATTTCTTCTAAAAGTAGTGCAATCGTTAACATCTTTCCAACCTAATTATGGTCCTGTATGTGGGTGATCTGTTACAGCAGACACATACTCAATTCAAAAGGATTTCTAAGGTGGATTCATGTCACAGTCCCCATTCCAGCATCCTTTTTCTCCTTCTTTAGCATGACAAGTGGCATTTTCCATTCTCATTTGTTTTGAAGGCATTAGGCAGTCTATGGGGATAGGCGAATAAGCAATGTCCAAGTGTCTTTCCTGCTGAAAGGCCACTCTTAGGATATTTCTTGATGTTGTTGTAGTTTGACCACTAACCTCCCTGTTTCTTTGCATGGTTAATGACAGAGGAGGATTAGCATGAGGTTCTAATAAATCAGGATTGGGATTTATTTGAAACTCCAATCCATGCCTTTGCATTTTGTGCTCTTTTGAATAAAAATAGGAAGCCTAATTTGCATACTCTTCAATGCACTCCCTCTGTGTGTCTCTACTACTCCTTGGCATTTTGCTGAATATGCACCTTAGAAAGAACTCAAGGCTTCATTGGCACAATTTTGATGAATAGGAAACTATGAGGTTTAATGAGTGGCACAGAATGGACAGACACCTAAGGGGCAAGCAGGCCTGTGTTGATAGATGTCTTCCCCAGGAGACTGGGGCACTGTCGAGACACAGTATTTCCTGCAAGTGGTAGAATGGAAAGATAATTCAAGGAGATCCGTGCAAGGCAGGGCATGCAAAGCATTTCCTTGGCAGCAGTGAAGACACAGAAAGAATTAGGTAAGCAGCTGCTTCTCAGGGAGCCAAAGTGGGGAGTAGACAAGCGGTACCCTCAGGAAGGACTGCGCAGACGGAAAATCTGAAGCAAGCTTCACGGAGCAGATCAGTCTGTGGCAGTGCCACCTCCTCACTCATGGTTATGCTAAACAGCTACCAAGACACTGACTTTTGGTGTTTCTATTTAATCTTTAATTAAAGAAAGGAGAAGAGAAAAAAAGAGAAAACTTCAAAATTTCCAATTATCATGCTCAGAGGAAGCAAACACTGTATGTAACAGCTATATTCCGAAAATTTTAAACGGGATCATTTATATCACACAGTGCCTGACCACAGTGTCATTAGGATAAGAGCCTGAGGTGCTGTTGCTGGGAAGGGGGTTTTCTGCCATGTGAACCTGTTTTATTAAAACATTTCTGAAGATAAAAACTCTTACAATTGTTTTAGAAGGGATATATTCCTTGTCCACTTTAGTAGATTTCGTTCTGATTATTTATTTTTGCTTCAGTTTCCTTTTTTTATTTTAGAGAGAGAAAAAAGATAAACATAAAAATAGCAATGAAACCGAGTTTCAGAGCATGTTTGTAAGACAGTTACAATAGTTGACATGTTGCTTATTGTTGCTTTCCAGGTAGTTCTCCAGAGTAGATGCAGGCATGACATTATCCTTTTCTTTCTGACAAAGGTTGGAAACTTCCTAAGACTTGTGCTTGGCCTCATGGGCTGTGTGTCGAGCATGTGTGTCCATTCTGCTGCTCTGTCACGTGGGAAATTGCCAGCCCTGGAGAAAGTGTTCTGACCAGAGCTTGCTAACCTCCAGACATGATGAAGTATTCATCTGCCTCTTCTGTGCAAACTAAGCCTTCCTCAGCTCCTGATGCAGCATATCATGCACCAGCCTCTTGAATTCATGATTCTTCTGCCCTATCCACCCCAATACCATGTACTAATCAAGTAGGAGGATCATTATATATCACATCCCAGCCCACCAAAAGGACCAAAGTAGTGATCTGAAACTTGTTTGCCCTGGTGAGACCATTTCTTCCTGGGGAAACAATGAAAAAGCCTCTTGAATACATCACCCCTTCCATTCTTCCACCTCCTGAATGAACTTGAAATTTCTCCATATGGCCCTGCATATGTGGCATGATGTCTTCTCTGGGAAAATGTGGTAATTACTGTTTTGGTTGCTAGCACAAAAGTGCCTAACACAGAGAACCTAAGGAAGAAAAACATTTATTTTTGCTTGAAGTTTCAGAAGTTTCATTTATGACTGGCTGGCTCAGAGGTAGAACTTTTATAGCAGAAGGCAGTAACAGAAGAAAGTCACTCAACCCAGACAGCCTAGAAGCAGAGAGAGAAGAGAGCCAGAGGCAGCAAGGGGTGGAAAGAAGAAGAGGCCTCTCAGGCCATGCCTCCAGTGCCTACCTCCTCTAACCAGGCCCCACCCCTAGCTGCACATTCAGCTGTAAATGCAGCAGTGGATTAGCTCACTAAGGAGTGCAGCACCGCTGTGGTCAAAATGCCTTCCAAAGCCCCACCTCTGAACACAGGAGACTACAGGGAGAAATTTCAGACCTAAATTATAGTATGAATGGGAGTAACAAACTGCTACTCTAGTGATGGTCACCTTCCAATATATGACTTCCTCTTACAAGAGTAATAATAAATGTCACATTTTAAAACAAGCTCTTATAAACTTCCTTTAATTTCAGATTTGCAATAAGTGGTTATGGAAATAAAGAGCGTTTCTGTTGATTAAAGATAAGTTTTTCACTCTCTAGCTCTCAAAGAACTCCTTCTAACGGACCTCACTTATCAAAATTCTGACTCCAAAGGAGCTCCAAAGCTAAATTGGGACCTTGTAGACTCTCCTGAAGAAATAACAAGCAGTGACTCCCAAATTTTCTTCATTTTGACCTGTAATTCTACCAAGAGGAGAATGATTACAGGATTAGGGGAAGATATATGCAAGGAGAAAGCTACTTTGAAAGTTTCACTCAGAGTATGTTAGAGGCAATCATATCCTAAAAGTTAGCCACTGTACCTATACCTATAACTACCGCATCCTAGAAAGTAAAACTTTCATAATCCTCATGCATTATGCATGAGGAACAAAGAGTATGCTGCCTACAGAAGTCACTTCTTACCCTCCTCTTAGAATGGTGCCTACCTAGCTAATGAGAAAGATTTTCAGTTACCATGGGAACCAGATGAGAGGTGTGCATACATGGATAGTAAATTTTAATCACTTTAACAGAACATAACATATTAATAGAGTTGTTTTGCCTAAAGGAGAGTGCTACTTTATACTATAAGCAATAGCACAACAGATCAAATTAATACTTTGAGATATTAAATCTTTTTTATGTCTTCAACTTTTATCAAGTACTTACACAAGCTAGGCATTTTAGATTCCATGATTCAAACTGGGAAGAAATATAGTCACTATGTTCAAAGAGTTCAGTTGCTGAGATCCATGCTTATATGTTTTGCCTCTCTGTTGCAGGCACAGTCAACCCATCACAGAGTGTGTTTTCCAAGTCCTTGGGAAGGATATAGCAATGCAGAAGGTGTTCAGATAGGATGCAGCGAAAAGTTCAGAGGCATTGGATCCTGAAAGATCCTAAATGGAAAAGCTCATATGAACTAACCTGTGTCCCACCAAGACAAGAATGTTTAAGCCCTAATCCCCAATGCAACTGTATCTGTGAACAGATATTTTAAGGACACAGGGAGAGGTCAGTTATTGGCAAACCAAAAGAAGAATGCTGCTGACGGACTTCGGACTTCAAAGCTTCAGAACTGTGAGAAAAGAGATTCTATTGTGTAAGCCATTCAGCTTGTGTATTTTGTTTCAGGGTGATCCATAGCAAACTGATAGATAAACCCAAGGCAGAGAAGGCTCAGGATTAGAGCATTTGGAGGAGAGACTTATACAGGGCAGCATTTCCAAGGGCAGTCATGAAATATCCATGAATTCAGGGTCTGATGTGCCATCAGGAAGGTAAGAACACACAGAATGGCATAAGACTGGAAAAGTAAAAAAAAAAGATACTGAAATATGTGGGGAAAGGCTTTGAATGCTAAAATAAACACAGCCCAACTAATTGCATTTGTAGTAGGGAACCAACAGCAATGATAGGCAAAGAGCAGTGTGACTTCATTTTAATGGATGTTTTATAGAGTAGGAGAGAGAAAAACTGGGCTGCAAGATCGAATGCAATGTAAACAGAGTGAATGAATCAGATGAGATTTGAAAAAAAAATGAAAGTGGATGGTCACAAGCACCTTGCATTTCAGACTTGGGTACGCTGCACTTAGACTCACATATAACTCTCATTGTGTTCTTTTGGACACAACTTATCTTTTCTACCATATTTCTCTGCAGATGATAGCTTTCTCTTTATATTATAATAACATAATATTTGCTGGTGTGTTTCTTTTTCCTGTTCACTTTGATTTTTAAGGTCTCTGAATGTAAAGATTAGAATTTTTAATTAAGTCTTCAACCTACAAGCCTTTTTATGTTGGGATATTTCACAGTCACCACTTTTAGTCACCTGCCTCATTGCTAGATGCAATCCCTGACACCCAGAACTTAATGGAAGAGATATCTGCTTTCCATTCACAGTTTCAGAATTCTCAGCCCTTGCCTGGTTGGTGGGCTGTGGCTTCAAGACAGGAAGGGCCTAGAAGAAGGAAAGCCGCTGAGGTCATGGTGTCCAGGAATCACTGACGGAAGGAGTCAGTGACGCTGATATTCCTCCCCCACACTGTCTTGCCTCTTCTGGCCAGCCTCCACCCACCACGCAAACACTCCACTGTTGATTCAGTCACCTTCCATTGGCCCAGCCACATTCTACAAGGAATGAAGCTCAGCTTATGCTGAAGAGATCATTAAACTTGTGCGAGAGAGGGGCCTCTTCCCAGGAAACCAAGGGAAAGGAGGGGGAAAGGACCAGAAAAGATAATTGTGGATTAGAAGGAAAGTGAAAAGCTTCCCTTTCTAAAACATTCCCTCTGCTGCACAGTATGTTCTCTGCTGAAAGCAAGAATGATGGAAACAAAAGACTAAAAAACAGAGGAAAAATTTTGACAGCTACATGATCAAGACGAGGGGAACTGAGCAGAAAGAGGGAAAATGATTACCAAGCTCAGTCACGCACTTTTCAAACTCTGGCAGGCAACAGAATCACCAGGAGAGTTTGTCAAAACACAGTTTGCTGGACCTCAGCCCCAAAGATGTAATATAGTAGGTCTGGGACAGGGAATGAATTTCTAATATGTTCCCACTACTACTGACAGTGCTGGTCGAGGGACTCCATTTGCTATTAAAATAAAAGTAATTAGAAAACATTTCCCTTGTAGAGAATTAAAGGATACAGATTGGTCAGGTGTCAAAACTTCATGGTGCCTATTTGCATGCTTTGTTTTGTGCCTGTTGAGAATTCCCACTGCTGTCCAGGCTCTTTTCCAAGCCCAGAATGCCTTTCCTCTCCAGCCCAGCAGCCATTCTA
This sequence comes from Capromys pilorides, assembly GCA_004027915.1. Taxonomy (NCBI): domain Eukaryota; kingdom Metazoa; phylum Chordata; class Mammalia; order Rodentia; family Capromyidae; genus Capromys; species Capromys pilorides. The sequence goes on from PVKN010005160.1 coordinate 27,996, forward strand.
CACAACCTCTTAGGCCAAGTGTTCTTTTCCCAGGAATTAGTCTTTCTTCTCTCACTTTGGAAAAATCTGAGTTCTGCTCTGTGAACCCACATAATTTGCACCCAAATCTCATTTTTCTAGCTCCTGTTATTATTTATTCAAAGGCCTGAGTTCCCACACCCCTAAGTGCTGTGCCACTTGTAGATACAGTCTTCTCTGGCTGCTCCCATTCCCTATAATGTTTAGCACAGTGTCTGGCACAGGGAGGCATGCAAAATTACTGCTGGGGCTGAACAATGGGCATCATAGCTTAGCAGACTGCTGAAGAGACTGTGAAACATGCAGCCAAACAAGCAAGAGCACATTAAATCAGCGAGCATCAGAATAAAATTTCACTTTATGTGATTTGCCTCTTCCCCCTTGACAGAAGCTCTTATTAAAATAACATTAGCTAAAAATATTTCTGTGCCAAAAGCAATTATGATAATGTTTCCCTGCATTTATTTAATTCTTTTTATTCGAAAAGTTCATGGTGCACAGGCCTCAGCACGCAAGGAAAGCAGAGCACTGAACTGGACTTAAACTTTGCATTTCTATTGCTCGACCAGCTCCTTCCTCTTCTAACTCATCTGCAGGCGCATTAGCATTGCTGGTGTCTGAGCTGAGATTTCCACATCTGACGTCCTCAAGGAGTGTACTGGGGTATGGAAATAAGAGATTTCAATTAGTTCCCCTCAAAGGATAAAGCGCTCCCATCCCTTGCTGGATGCTCTCATCTTTAACAGGTGATTAAGGTCCTAATGGGCTCACACAGCTTTTCAGTCTGTTCCAACCAATTATGGTACTAAATGAAAAGCCCAGGGTGTGCATGGGAACAAGGAACTGGGCACTTTCAGGTCTTCTTTAAGCTTCTCTGAGTAAAGGAGTCTGTTTGTCAGAATATCTTCCAGGGTACTTACAAACATCACACCTCATCCACCCAAGAGGGCTCTCTTCCCCTTGCCACTAGTCTTAATTCTCTGTCTCCACACTTTAGAAGGACACATAACACACATATGCATGCACACAGCATCCAGGACTGGTACCACAGACACTGCCACTGGCTTATGCTCCTGATTTCCATAGTACAGTTTCAAAACTTCTGAGATTTTCTACAGTAACAAGAAAGTGTTTTTCATGCTGATGAGACAACACACAGTAGACACCTGGAGAGCTCCAGATGAAGAGCCATTACCAGAAAGACAGATCACATAATTAAGGGCTAGAATTTGGGGCTAGCCCAACACTTGGTAATTGGGTTCCAATCACTCGGTCAATGATTTACTCAATCATGTCTATAAAATGAAACACCAAGTACTCCTCTGAACACCGACACTTTCTGTTTGATAACAGAATGATTTACTCATGAGGTAACATACCAGGGTTCCACAAGGAACAGGAAGGGGAATGCTGCATTTCCTCTAAGACTTCACCCTGTATGCACCTTATAATGAAACTATGGTAGTATCTACAGCATTTTTAGTGAGCACTGTGAGTCATTCTATGAAGCTGTCATACCTGAGATGATCATACAAATTCCTGAATATATCCCATAGACTGGAAGCATACACTGCTTATGGGTACTACCCAGGATTTGCATCTGAAATGAGTGCAGCCTGATGCAAAAGTGAGCTCTTCAGTGTTAAGATCTACACGAGTTCCAGGTTGTTAGTGACAGAATTGAGTCATCTTACACTCCTGTTGAAATAATGATAGAGTGAGTGAGGTCCACACATCTTCCCATCCTAAGCCCCTGTGGTGCCTAAGCGTAGGTAACAAATTAACTGGTTTGCAAGCAGCCTAGGGGATTAGTAAACACATTTTCCTAGGTTGCCACAGGTAGCTGTAACTTCTGGGTCTACACGGGGTCCCTGACCACTGCTCCCAAGCAGCTATGATGGGAAATACTTTGTTGCCCCATGCCCTCCTGGGATGGTATTTCTGCTTTGCAGCTAGCCACTTATAGACTGACCCTCTCAGAAACTGTAAGCCAAACTAAACCTCTCTTCCTTTAAATGTCAGGTGTCTCTTTTTAAACTAGCAATGGATATATAGTCATTTCTCATTTCTGCAGCAAAGGCCATATCAACTGCCTGGTGTATTAGGGAGAGCAAGGCCTAATGGTCTTTTCCCTTTACTCTATGCTGCATAACTAGAAGAGGTAGGAACTCATTAGAATGAAACCCAAATGATTTCTTTCTTGACATAACATTGCCTACAAACCCTAACAAACTATTTAAGAGCCTCCTTTTTCTTCTACTTGAGACTTGATTCAGGAAACTTCTTTGAGAATTGAGCATCCTTTAGATCATGCTCTTTTTTGTGCCAAGCAGCAGGGTTTTTCAGTCAACTGCAGGACCTGCTCATATTAGCATACACCAGGACATTCTCTGAGAAGATAGGGTCCAGACACAGAGCCAAAGGGTGCCAAATTTTCATGGAGGATGGAAAAAGGAGGCAACATTAGCACTTTTAGGAGCTCTAGAATTTATTTCTGTGTATACTATAAAAACAAAGAAAAAGAAAAATCTCTCTGGGTATCTGACAGCAAGATCAAAGAATAATCTGCCCTCTATGAATGAGAGACAGAAACCCTGAGCTTTTATATATATATATATATATATATATATATATATATATATATATGTATCAAAGTAATATATATATATATATATATATATTACAAAATAAAACAAATTAACATGAAGGTGTCCTTTTGATTGTCCAAAATAATGTACTATTTATCTGATTACAGGATAATTTACCATCGGACAGTTGCCTGTGCTTGGTGAGATTTAGTGTGCTGGTTCACTCAGCAATGGCAGGTTTCAATGCACTGCCACCCTCAGGTGCTGGGTTCTGGCTGCATTTCTAATAGGTATCAATTATAATGTACTCTTAAGAGACCATGAGATTATATATTTCAAGAATTTAAGTCACAAGACAGAATATACACATCTGCAGAGTGCTACTTGAAAGATTTGATCCTTTGTGAATTTTAAATGCCAAGAGAGATGGTGTAGGAGCAGAGTGAGCCATTGGCCATTTATAAAACGTATCTGAAGGTTGTAAAAGTTGGGAGAGGAGAGGTTATCTCCATCTGAAGGCACTAGAAAGGGATAAACAAGAAGAGACAAGGGGTAGAAGGCTGAGCAACACAGAACATGTGAGGAGAGTCAATCTAAAGATTGTCATGTTCACAAATGGGTCCAGCACAGGGAACCTGTGGATGAGCCATGAACATAAATGACTTAGTAAAATTAGACAAGGATTCCAGAAGGGTTAATTAAGACAAGTATCATTAAGCAATTAATCACACAGGCACCTAGCCCCCCAAACTCTTCACCAAGAAAAGGGGACATAGAATTACAGAATTCTGTTGTGTAGTCAATGTTATGGAGAGAAAAACAAATCATTTGGGTTTCATTCAAATGAGCTCCTACCTCTTCTAGTTCTACTGACCATGGAGGAGGGTGGCAGGTCTGTCTGAGTCTCACATCTACAGTTTGCTCTATGAACAGAAAAATGACAAAGAAGTGT